>PVKC010032835.1:0-14233 GCA_004027635.1 Crocidura indochinensis
CTGATATTAAGTTATCATGTACCTAAAATATTATTGTCAACAAGAGCTTTCTTTACATGCAAAAATTAGGGGTGAGGGGAGGACAACCTTGGTGGTGGGAATTCCCCCGATTCAATGTTAATATGTACTTAAAATATTATTGTGAAAGATATGTAACCCACTTTGCTCAAAATAAAAATTATTATTAGAAAAAAAAAGAGAGATACAGATCAGTGAGATCATCTGGCATTTGTTCTTCTTCCCTTGACTTATAATAAATAATTGAATATAATAAACAATTGAATAAAATAAGTTATATAATTTACATTCAAATGTAAATAAAATTAGGCAATATTATTTGACATTATTCAATGAAAGTTGTAATTACATAAATAAATATACAAGAATCCTTGGAATTCTCTATTCTGTATAATATTTCACATGTGTCAGATCTCAAAAGAATTTGCTGACTCAGACATGAAATCTGTGATCCTTTCTCTAGCATCTTCTACCCAGATATAGCAATAGGAACTGTATGACCATGCTCACCTCTTTTAAGAAGAAGTGCAGGACTGGCAGTCATGACAGGGAAGAAAGTTCATGTGACTTTCTCAGACTGGAATAATGAGGAGTAAATCAGCTTGATTAATGCAGACACTATTGGTTTTTTGAGGCTGAATATATTTTAGTGGGAAGTCTGTCTTGCACATTGTGTGTGGTTAGCAGAACCCTTGATTTCCACCCACTAGGTAACAGTGGCACCCCACTGTCAACACTAGCTGTGAAGCAAAAAATGCCTGCAGACATCACCAATTATTCTCTGGGCAGAAGGCAACATCTTTCTTAGTTGAGACTCAGAAATCAAATTATTACCAAAGCATTATGATTATAAAGAATTGTAATTATAGGGGTCAGAGTGGTGAGCATAGCGGTAGGGCATTTGCCTTGCACGTAGCTGACCTAGGACAGATCTTGGTTCAATCCCCCCGGTGCCCATATGGTCCCCCAAGCCAGGAGTGATTTCTGAGCGCATAGCCAGGAGTAACCCCTGAGCATCACCGGGTGTGACCCAAAAACTAAAACCAATAAAAGAATTATAATTACATTACATTATGCAATTATAAATGTGATTATAATCACTTATAATCACAATCTTGGAATTAAACTGAAGATTTAATATCCTTCAAACTCAACTTTCAAGAGGTGCTTATTAAACTATAAGTTCATGGGTTGGGCAATAACAAAAGAAGGATATCAGGCTGGTTGTTTTGTTGAGAAATAACAAGATGCTGATGTGTTATGTAGCTCAAGAATGGGTCCCACATATTTTTGTGAGTTGTGCTTTCAGCTTCTCCTAACTCTTGTGAGTATGAAACCAAGACTGGAGTGGAAGTGAAAGTTTGTGAAGGAGGCAGAGGGACACTCTGATCTGGGACCCTGATGACTTGAAGGGCAGCAATTGACCATGTGCCTGTGGTAGCTCCCTTCATTTGACCTATTTACTGGCCTAGGTAGGGAACAGGGTTTGGGAAAAATCAGATTCACTTGAAAATAGGAGCCGAGGGACTCATTTTTCTTAGGATCCTTCATCACCTTTTATTTATTTTAGCATAAACATTCTGACAATTTTTTCACTGTTTTCATCCTCTGGTAATCAAAAATTTTCCTCTTTTACACAATTATCTAAGTGGACTTTAAGCTCTGGAAGGAAGATTCTGAAATCCATCAGGAATTGCACATTCAGGAACATGTATGATATGGGGTTTAGGTTTTCCTTTTAAAATGTGAACATTTATTACATATACCTTTATAGCTAGACTAAGCTGTATTATGCACTGCAGATGATTTTTTTGTGTTAAGTCAGAGTTGAAAGAACAATGTCAGATAAAGTCATCAACAGATAAATATACAGAGATAGGATTTAATATATAGAAGTCCAAATCAGCACAAAGTATTTAAAAGCAAGGTGAAGAGACAACTTGTGGAATAGGAATAGAATTGTCAATAAATATTTGGAAACATTTTAATATCAATAAAAATAATGCAAGTTGAAAGCACCGTGACATGTTTGTTCTTATCCACTGAACTAGTTTAAGACAACAGTCTAACAATACCAGGAATTGTGGAGAATGTGAAGCAGGAGAACTCTCACACGTGGAGGTGCAGTTTGTTTGGAAAACCATTATGCACTGCTGGATAATATCAACAATGCACAAGCATTCAATAGTCTTTTTTGTTCCAGAAACAGTGCTTAGGGAAGTTCTTGAGCCTTTATGCCTGACAGATATATAGTACTTTCAGTATTGTAGACGATAGCATTGTTTATCATAAGAGAAGCCCAAATGCCTCTCAATAATGAACTGAGATATAAGTTATAGAACATTTATGAAATAAAATGCACTCAAATAGCACAAAGTAATTATAATTATGCATTTAAATAAGATAATATAGCAAACATGTGACATTAGGCATAATAGGGATATCACAGAAATGAAGGAGAGGATTCATTGACAGCTTGGCAAAAGTAATATTTTCATGTGGCAAACTGATGAAGATCAAGAAGAAATCAATCAATATAAATTTGAAATGTTTGTTATTTTGGGAGAGGAAATGAAGGGAAGCTACAAAGGGGCCCAATAGGAAATAAAGAACTTACTTTGTGATTGTAGGCAAAATGAACAAACAGGAACATGAAAGTAAGACTGCAAAGTTTGGAAAGGTATATACCATTTTCCACTAATTAACTATGGATCAAAAAATCATAGGCAGGATATAACACATACAAACATATGCATACACATAGCAATATTCATAAGTATTTTCTGGGGATTTTATACTATATAAATATTTATGAACTGGGTTATGAAAAATTACCAAAACAAATTATCAATGCAATTCTAAAGTTCTTGCTTAACATGCTGTTTCAAGCTCTTGCAGGTGCCTCTTTTTTTTTGGGGGGGGTCACACCCGGCAGCGCTCAGGGGTTACTCCTGGCTCCATGCTCAGAAATTGCTCCTGGCAGGCACGGGGGACCATATGGGGCTCCAGGATTCGAACCGATGACCTTTTGCATGAAAGGCAAACGCCTTACCTCCATGCTATCTCCCGGGCCCCTTGCAGGTGCCTCTTGCCTTCTGATAGGTCTTGCCTATCAGTAAAGCACTAACCTGACTGCAGAGATCTCCTCTCTCATCTAGCCAACTAAGACCTCCAAACTGAATCTATTTGTCTTTCTTGGAAAAGTTATACACCCTACAGTGTCTAGGCCAGACAGCTGGAGTGTATTTCTTGCCTCACGTGAATACTTCATGCAGGGACCCAAGATTGAGAGACTAAAGACCATGCAGATGTAAGGAGCTGATCTGTGTGTTTGCTCATCTGCAAAGCACACTTTAGTGGGACATGTGTGGTGAAATGTGTGGTGTGTAATCCTGATCAGCCTACATCTGGAATGCTGGGTATTCTCTTAGCTGTGGTGAACCTTTGTAATCCCTGAGCATCTTGGGAGCACCGATGGTTAACAGGCCCTATACCTAAAGACAGACTCAGGGAAATGTTGTGCGTCCTCAGACAGTGAACTCTGAAACCAGCAAAGAGATAGAACTCTGAAGCCCAAACCTGTTTGTACTTTTTGTTCAAGAAAATATGTCCCTCTACCAATATTTATTTATACACAAGGGTAAATTACACAGCTCCTTCTGTTCAGACTGAAAGCCTCCTGGACTCTTTGGCACAGGCACTGATGCTATTTTGTCTCTTAAACAGGAGCACAGTGAGAACTCCAAGTAATGCTAGAAATCCAGATCTTTGTTTTTTCCTCATGAATTTAGATAATTGCTCCTGCAGGCACCAGGCTTGATTGACTGAGATGCTCTGCTTGACTGGAAGCCAAGAGCACTTTCATTTATAGAGGTGAGCAAGGTCAGTGACTCTTTGATGATGGATCTAAGGGAAGATGTCCCTGGCCTTGACCTGGTATTTACAGACCCAAGTACTTCCCAGGCCTGCTCATAGTGTAACATATCTGGTCAGTGAACCCAGGAACAAGTCCATGAAGCTTCACCCTTCTTCTCAGAGCTTAAGTATGCTGCTTTGAGCACGCAATATTTTGGACAGGGTGTTGGAAATATCCTAGGGCAACGGGTAAGAATAAGTTGATGGTGATGTGACTCGGAAGAGATAACCAGAGAGAAAGAAGCCAAACATCTCACGAGGCAGCACTGGTAGTTTGATTGGAGATCAGAGACTGAAGGAGAAGAAGGCTATGACCTTCTAGTTGTGACCACAGCATTGAAGACCAGGGATATCCTGGGGAGAGCAGGGAGGCACTATAGAAATCTATGGGAAAGATTTTTCTCTAAGTGGCAGACTTAGAGCAGAGATGAGATATAGAAGTTACAAAGAAATAACATTGGAGCTGAGATTATAATAAAGAATTAGGGTACAGGCAAGATTATTAGTTCAATTTCTCTCTCTCTTTTTTTGTAAAGGTTTAGCTTTATTTTTTATTTTATTTTTTTATTTCTTTTTTTGGGTCACACCCAGTGGCACTGAGGGGTATTTTCTAGCAGTGTTCAGGAATCATTACTGGCAGGCTAGGGGGAATCACTATTGGCAGACTTGGGGGACCATATAGAGTACTGGGGATCGAACCTGGTTGGACCGCTTGCAAGGGAAACATCCTACCACTGTCCTATCACTCAAGCCCCTGCTAGTTTAGTTCCTGGTACCAAATGAACCCTGAGTATTTGCTGGAGACTTTGGTTGTCCTCACAACACAGGGTCTGAGTAGTACTGAATTCTCAGGCTTAACCAGGACACTTGACTAAAAATCATGGTGTGGTCGCTAATCTCCAGGACCTTTCCCCAAATGAAAAAGAACAAAATCTTCATTTCTTATCTTATGCTTTTCTTATCACCATCTTCCTTCTTCAAAACTTTACAAAAATTAAACATTATATTACTTTACATGCCCTTCCTCACACCAAATTGCTCATAGATCTGGCCACAAAGGACAGCATAGTCTTATTCTGTTCCTGCAAGCCTTGTAGTTTGGTGAGGCAGAAAGGACATGGTTCCAGTCAGCCAGACAAACCCTGAGGAGAGAGGTTGCCAGGCTCTGAGAAGGCAATACACCTGCCTCAAGAAGGCAGCATTCAGATGGTATCCCTTTGTTCATGTCACCGTCATTTCATAAATTTTTAATTATAAATGTCTGTTGTTCTTTTTGAGCAGATTAATTGTAGTGAGACTGGAAGGCCACCAGGATTACCACACTGACTCCTGAATACACCAGTAGTGTTCAAGAGTCCAAGTGGTACCTGCGGCACTGTATACCTGCCTGTGCTCCAGTCCTCTGAGCTATATCCCCAGCTCCTGTTTGTTTTCCTCATATGAATCAGCTTCATTGGAGAGGAAAAGGGCTTTTTAATTTTGTGCAACTCTTCCTTGTTAAGGGATTCATGTGGGCATCCTCATAAGCTGCTCTTATTCACTTTGTTGTCTCTTGCTACCCTAATTTCCTCAAGAGCACACATTCAACCAACACACACATACATGCACAACTCTAATTAAACCTTACATTATTTAGAAATTCCTCCTCTTTTTCATCTGCCTGGAGTCCCCTCTACTCAGGGTTCCCTAATCGAAATGCTTTAGCACAGTGGAAACTTCTAGTCCTCTAAGTTTATCTTTTCCCTGAGTTTGCAAAATCTAGAGAGTATGGTGAACCTTTTCTCAATGTATCCAACAGATTCTTACAGGCCTAGAAATGGATTTCCTTTGATATGAGCTCAGTGTAGGCTGATCATGCATAAGATTAATTAACATATCAGTCAGATGTTTAAATTTTGAAAAACAATGAGTCCTGAGGAGAGGGTGGGGAAAAATGAGTCCTTAATTGGCTGTATACAAGGCCAGTACTCCAAGCCCTTCATGGAGAGGATAAACTCAAATGACCTGCTAAAAGGAGACACAAATTGAAGACTATACTGGATGAATTGCTTCTTGACAGGGATGTACAGGGCAGAGTATGTGAGACAGAAAAATGTTTATGGGTTTCGGACATTTTGGCTAATCTTCAGTGAGCTCCAGGACAAGTTACTCAACAAATAGGACTTTTAACACAGATGTTGAAGAGGACTCCATAACATGCATGTAATGTGTGCACTTACTTCATTAATGTAAGCACCTACTTCCTTTCTTTTTTTAATTAATATATTTTATTTAAACACCTTGATTACATACATGATAGTGTTTGGGTTTCAGTCATGCAAAGAACACCACCCATCACCAGTGCAACGTTCCCATCACCATTGTTCCAAATCTCCCTACTTCCTTTCTTAATGGGTAATCTCATTTTCTACCTTGGCTCCAACTAGAGCTGGACTCACACTCCATTATGTCTGTACCCTCAGAGAAGACTCATACCCAGTTGTTTCACACTTTAGTGATCTTAATTTTTCTTCCAAGCAATGACATCATGAAATCTTCTTTTAGAGGTACATAAAATGAAAATAAGGTATGGACAATTTCAGGACCTTTATGAGTAATTTTCTATGAGTAAACTGACTGAGAACTTAAAGCACAGGAAAACCATCTTCTCTGAGAGACTGTTCTGCTTCCTTCTTTCTGGTAAGAGAGTTTGCAACATAGGGTGCTTCTTTTTTGTGATGGTAGTCAAAAATTCACTCTCAGCAACTTGACCTATTCAATTAGCACACATGTTTTCCTTTGTCTTTGATATGAATTTATAAGTGCCTTGAAAGTTAAATTTTTTCTATCTCAGTCTAAAAACATCATCAAGACTTCATTGAAAAGGAGTGTATATATATCCAATATCTGGACACAAACCAGATAACTTTTGAGTAGATTTCATATAAAAATGAGGCATTATCATTTTTCTAAAAATGCTGATTAAAAAACATCAGGATTGCGAGTCAATGATTTAAAGTTCCAACATGAAAACACAGTTTTCTATAACTACTCACATTTTTCCATAAAAATACATAAAGTTATAATATCTTCAATATACTTTGACCAGACATTTTGTGTTTCATTCATGAAGCCTATATCAATGCACTTCTAGATGACAAATCCTTTTCCAGGAGTATTCTCAAAACTGTGCTTCTTAGGTTGATCACAATCCCTCACTCACCATACCACCTAGCAAAACAAAAACAAATACCCCTTTTCTTCACAAGCTGTGAGGTGTCTGCCACCAAATTGGAACTGGCTGGGTGAAAATTAGTTCACTTCCTGTTTCCTCCCAATGCTTTTTACCCTGTTCTCTTCAAATGAGACTGCATAACTGTTCTAGAAGCTGCTGATGCTAATTTTGTGCTGAGTTCTGGCCTATGGCTTCTCAACCACGTCTTTGCTTCCTTGTTGGTCTGGGAGTTTCAGACTGAAAGAGGAATTGTGATAATGTAAGGTTTCTGAGACTGTGGTCAAATATTTTGTTAATGTCTTCAAATGATGTTATAGTCTATAAGAAGAATATATATATATATTGGTTTTTGGGCCACACCCGGTGATACTCAGGAGTTACTCCTGGCTATTCGCTCAGAAGTCGCTCCTGGCAGGCACGGGGGACCATATAGGGAACCAGGGGATCGAATCGAGGTCCGTCCTAGGTTAGCGCAGGCACCTTACCTCCAGCGCCACCACCCGGCCCCCTATAAGAAGAATATTATGGAAAAGTAAATAAGTGCCAATGAGCCAGTGATAATATAGAGCTAGCAGGTTTTGGGATCATCTAAATTTAAATTCTGTCACTACTAACTGCTGGCTCTATGGTTTTGGTCATTTGTCTTTCTCTCTTGCTCTTTTTTATTGATTGAGACTTTTTTTCTTTTTGGTTTTTGAGCCTCAGAGGTTTTTTGGTTTTTGGTTTTGGGGCCTCAGGGTTTTGGGGCTCAAGGGTTACTCCTGACTCTGCACTCAAAAATTACTTCTGGCAGATTGAGTGACCACATGGGTTGCTAAGGATTGAACTAGGTTAGACCCTTGCAAGGCAGACGCTCTGGCCTCATGGTCATTAGTTTCTAAACCAAAGAGCTAACCATATACTTATTGTGAGATCATATTTTACAAAGAATCATGGACAAACAGTAACTCAGGAACTTCATAACCTAGAAATCTGTTTTGCAAGAAGCATTAAAGGAACTTTTTACAAAACAAATTTCACAAACACGCATAAAATTTATAACAAAATAGTAATAATGTCTTTCATCTCAATGATCTCACTCAGTGTTAATGGCCTGAACTCTCCACATTTGATTTTAGCCAAAAGGCTAAAAATCATTGGCGTGAACTCTCCAATCATGAAACAGAGATGTAGGATGGGTAAGAAAACGCATCTGAATGAGAAAATTTTCTGTTACTGACAAGAGATGCATCTGAACAGTTTGAAAAAATACAGACTCAAAAATTAAAGGGGCTGTAAAGCAATCTTACAGGGAAACACCCCCTCCCCTCCAGCAACATCAAATGCTGTGGTGCTTGTGGTGCTTATACTTTTTTTTTTTAATCTGGGTCACATTTAGCAATGCAGTAATCCAGGGTTTACTCCTGACTCTGTACTCAAGAATTACTCCTAACGGTGCTCAGGGGACCATATGGAATTTCGGGGATCAAATACAGGTCAGCTTCATGCAAAACAAGTTCTTTACCCACTGTACCATTTCTCCAACCCTCAGGAGGTGTTTATACTTATCTCAGACAATATAGACTTCAAATTTTAAAAGACTGAAAGGTTTGGGTGTTGGAACATTTTACGTCTGAAACAGAATCATTAACAACTTTCTGTATTTCTCACTATGGTTCAATTAAAAAATGTTTTAAAAGAAAATAAAAGCCATAAGGTTTAGAATTAAAAAACAGACTAAGGAACAGGGATGATTATTTGTTAGTGATCAAAGGATCAGTACTTCTAGAAGAACTCACACTTCTAAACATATATGAATTTAATGATTAATCACCAAAATATTTTTCAAAACTGCTAATAGATATGAAGGAGAATAATTACAAGTACACAGTGGTAATAGGATAGTAATAGGAGGTCTTAATTCTCATCTGTCCCAAATAAAAAGGCCAATCAGACCCCCCCAAAGCTTAACAAGAAAAAACTAGCCTAGAAAGAAGAAATGGTAGAGATGAACTTAGTAGACATATGAAGTCCTTTGCCTTTCCAATGTTTAGTATATTTTTTCCAGTGCATAATGGGCATTCTCTAAAAGAAAACACATGCTAGTTCACAGGACATATCTCCACAAAATTATGTGGATAGAAATAGTACCAATTATTCTCTTGGGATCACAGTGCTTTTAGAATGGAAATTAATCAGAGAAATGGGTGGGTAGGAGAATCTAAACATTTGAAAATCAAACAAGGATAAATAAAGGCTTTTTTTTTTTTTTTTTTTTTTTGGTTTTTGGGTCACACCCGGGTTACTCCTGGGTCTACGCTTAGAAATCGTTCCTGGCGGACTCGGGGAACCATATGTGATGCAGGGATTTGAACCACCTACCTTCTGCATGCAAGGCAAATGCATTACCTCCATGCTATCTCTCTGGCCCCCAAATAAAGATTTTCTGATTTTTAAAAAAATAAACCAATAAAAAAGTTGCAGAGTAAGAGGAGCAAAAACGGCCAAAGAAACCGAGCTGTAGATTTGGTCTATAGAAATGAACACACTGGGGTGGCAGGGCTGGAGAGGAGGGATCTTTGGACATTGGTGGGGAGAAGTGAGCACTCTGATGAAGGGTGTGGTGTTGGAAGGTGTATGGATAAAACTAGGGTGGCTTTACAATATCTGCTGATCCATTTTCCTGCCAGAGTTGGTCCTGGCCCCCAACACATTAGCTGACTAAGTCTTGTTACTTACTCCTCAGACCCCAATCTCTGAAAGGGAGGCTCTTCATTAAGACTATGTTTAATATGTGGTGTGGGACTTTATTTTTGTGGTTTGGTATTGTGCTCAGGAGACCCAGCACCCCTGTCCCAATGATTCTCTTTCCACCAGGAAGGTGGCTCGGTTCAAGGGCCTGGGGATGTGGTACTACTTTGGCACAGCTGTGCTGATGACCACCTGAGTCGGGACTGCAGGGCTGAATTTGGTGATGCTCATGGGAACAAGTGGTACCCAGAATTGAGCCAGGGTAGCTGAGTGCAAGATAAATGCCTTGAAACCTTATTATCTCTCTGGCTCTGGATTTCTTCTTTTTCTCCTTTTGTTTCATTGTTGCTTGTTATTTCTTCCTATTTCCTACTTCCAATTCCTTCTAAAACTAGTGATGTGAAAACAGATAGTGGGCAGTGCAATGGATTTTTACAGTCAATATGGAAAGTGCTGTTCTTATAAGCCACATGTAAGTCATCAAAAGCATTAAATATTGACCCTACAAAGACCCAGACTAGCACTCTAGACCTCACTGCCAAACCTAGAAGTATGAGTGACAGTGGGAATGTCCAGTGGCTTCGATGATTAGGGAATCTTCCAAGCAGGGTACATCCCAAGATTATACTTTTCCTATCTGTGGTGAAAGATTTAATAAAAAGAATTTTATGTATGCCTTATTATATTCATGAGTAAGAAGATATTTCCAAAGTGAGCATTTTGCAGGGACTATATCAGAAGCTCTACATTACTTACTGCAAATTCACAACACAGGGATATTTTTTACTAATTTAGGAAAGGAATTTTTAAGTAGGAAATAGGAAGAATCCTATTGATTCTTCAGTAGGGCTTCTGAAATGAGATTCTTATCTGCCTGAGCTTCAGTTTTGGTGTTGATTCCCAAAGGCAAGTAGATCCTTCCCCTCTAACCATCCTTTAGCATTTTATTCTGATCACTTGGTCATAGAGGACAGTTATTCATTGTTTTAGTGATGGAGGCCTCTTAGCTTGCACACAACAGCTCAGAGTTAAGATGCCTAGTCACAATATGTTGTTACCCTCAATGCTGTCTCAGCTAAGGTCCACTGTTCACTTTCTTCAGTGAGACCAATTTGCTTTCTTTTTATGTGGCACAGATT
The DNA here is from genome assembly GCA_004027635.1 of Crocidura indochinensis. Classification (NCBI taxonomy): domain Eukaryota; kingdom Metazoa; phylum Chordata; class Mammalia; order Eulipotyphla; family Soricidae; genus Crocidura; species Crocidura indochinensis. The sequence continues at coordinate 11,017 of PVKC010032835.1, forward strand.
TCCCTTGGACCCATTCTGCATCCTTTAGGCCATTCTAGGGTGATGGTAGTCTTGATTTTTCTGGGATCTGAGAAGTTTGAAAACAACATGAAAACAAATAAAGTAATGCTGGCCTTGGGCTCTCTAAGTTCAGAAAAGTGGTATCTGAGAAAACAAACTAGTGATTTATTCCAATACCATGACAGTCACAGGGACACTACATATATATAAATTTCTAGTAAGATTATCATTTTTAAAATAAAAATAAAATTATGGGAAAAATTCTAAGCCCTAAATTTTTGTTTTCTTCTAGTGTTTTCTTTTTTCTTTTCTTTTTTGTTTCTTTCTTTCTTTATCTTTCTTTCTTTCTTCTTTCTTTTTTCTTCTCTCTCTCTTTCTTTCTTTCTTTCTTTCTTCCTTCCTTCCTTCCTTCCTTCCTTCCTTCCTTCCTTTCTTTCTTTCTTTCTTTCTTTCTTTCTTTCTTTCTTTCTTTCTTTCTTTCTTTCTTTCTTTCTTCTTTCTTTCTTTCTTCTTCTTTCTTTCTTTCTTTCTTTCTTTCTTTCTTTCTTTCTTTCTTTCTTTCTTTTTTTTCGTTTGTTTTTTGACCACACCCAGATACTCTCAGGAGTTTCTCCTGGATCTGCACTCAGAAATCATTCCTGGCAGGCTGGGGGACCATATGGGATGCTGGGAATTGAACTTAGGTCTGTCCAAGGTAACTGCATGCAAGGCAAACACCCTACTGCTGTGCTATCTCTCTGGCTCCTCTAATATTCTTTCTAAGGTTATTTTTTGGGGGGGGGATTTAGGCCACATTCGACTGTTTTCAGGATTACTCTTGGCTCTCCTCTCTAAGGGTCACTTTTGGCAGGGCTTGGTGAACAATATAGAATCTGGAGATTAAATATAGGCTGGCCGAGTACAAGGCAATTATCCTACTAGATGTACTATCTCTATAGGCTCCTCTAACTCTTCCTTTATCTGGACATTGAATTTTGCACTCTATCCTTTTCCATTTTTTTGTATAATCTTTAAATTCTTAATCATACTTTCTTTGCAAGGGTGAAACACAATACCTCTCAGGGGCTAACAGAAGGATGATTCCAAAATCATAGAGAAAAAAATGTTTGGTACTAAAGTTTGTCCAATTTGCAATGTTTCTCAACTCTACCTTTGTGTCATCATGGAAGGCGCCTATCTCTTCCTGAAGTCTTTCCAAACTGCCCAAGCAGGAGTAGTATTAGTAGCTCAGAGATACTCAGGGGAAATAGGCTCAACTTAAAGAGAACTAGAAATTTGTAAGTGATGTAACAGTGATGGTGACATTTACGAAGCAACACAGGATTTGTCTTGTAACAAAAATTATCCTTAGCGTGTTTTTGATCCAGTCTCTCAATAGCCAATGAGGTAAGATCAGTCTTTTACCCCAAGTAAAACCCTTCCAGTCCTAATTTGCTGTTCTAGTTAGGTGCCAGCAGAGGGCGCGGGCAAATAACTCGTAGCAAGTCTACAATAAACAGGTCTATTTCCACTGAAAAAGGTTTACTTATTTTTTAGTTACTTTATTTAAGCACAGTGTTTATAAAATATTTCATAATTGAGTTCTATGCAAAGTACACAACCCTCCACCTGTGCACGTTTTTGCCACCAATGTCCCCAGTTTTCTTCCACTCTCCTCCTTGCCTCCCTTTTTTTTAAATATAATTTTTATTTTGATCATAGTGGCTTACATATGTTGACAATAATATTTTAGGTACATATTTACATAAAATCGGGGGGAATCCCCATCACCGATTTGTCCTCCCTACACCTCCTTTTTCATCCTACCTCCCATATCCTCCTCCCTCACCCCCGGGGTTGCTAGAATATGTGGTCCCCTCTGTACCTAGCTTACTACTTAGTAGTCTTGGTCTTAGTGCCTCCCTTATTTCCCCCTCTAACTGGAAGGCAGGACTAGATAGTTCAAGTTATGTAGTTTTATTTGAAGAAGAGAAAAGTAATGAACTGGGGTAAAAGTCTAATATGCCGAAAATGGGCGGAATCCTTCTAGAGGCTTTCATCATTGATTTGAGAGACGAAGGAGAAAAAGGTGAAACACCCCAACAGTACAAAAAGAAGTGTCAAATATCCAGTGAGCACTCCAACAATAACGATAAGCACCACGAAAAAAGCCATGGTCTTGAGTTGAAAAACATGCAGAGCACATAAAGAAAAGAAAGGAAGAAGAAAAATAAGTATAAATATAAAAAATATATAATATATAAATATATATATTTATATAAATATATATAAATATAAATTTATATATATATATTTATTTTTATTTACCTATCTACTTTTTGAGACAACTTCAATAACCACACCAAAACAAAGAAATTGACAAAAAGTAGATAGGTAAATAAAACTAAAAATAAAAAATAACAAAAAGTGAAGATAAAATATAATATATAAAAAAAATAAAAAATGTTTTGTGCTTTTTGCCTTTTTTTCCCTCCTGCACTGGCACAGCAAATATTGGGGTCATTCGAAAAGAAATTCACTTGACCTAAGAGATATGGGATTTCTCCACCCTTGGAGTATGTTGTCATGGGTTTAACTGTAGACTTCGTTCAGGTTCATTTACTCTCCCTTTGGTGCTTTCATGGTGTTTGGAAGACTTCTGCTCCATCCTGGGTGATAAAATTAGACCTCTGTATTTAGAGATCTCAGTATCTGCACTGGTCCAGGAGTGGGACTTATAATGAAGTCTTTCTTTGTGGTTCTAGAAGTTCTGTTCCCTCAGTGTCATTTTAATCCATCTTCTGTGGTTAGTGGTCTTGGTCTTTGCACTGATCCTAGGATGGAACCTAGGATAGTGTCTTTCATTGTGTTTCCAGAAGCCCCATTCCGTCACAATTGTCTCTGCCAGACCTTTGGAACTGGGGCATGGTTGTTGTGCAGGTCGTAGTTCAAACCCTAGACTAGGGCTTTTTTATTGGTTCCCAGATATATACAGACCAGTCATGGTTCTCGCAGCCAGTCATCTGTAAATCGCGATCTTGGCTTTTGGACCAAGCAAAGGGTGACAAGTCTTCTGATTTTGTCTTATCGTTAGCTGGTGAGGTAGGATAACCTGCTCTTAGGTCAAGTTGTTCCTACTTTCCTCATTGTCAGGATATCATATTAGAGCTGGCACTTGTTGGTGGCCCAGCAGTATTAAGGATATCCCGGATGGGATTTGTTTCCTGTAGCTGTTGTG
>PVKC010032836.1:0-14120 GCA_004027635.1 Crocidura indochinensis
CAAAAACAAAAACAAAAACAAAATGAGTCTGTTTGGATTCTAGTTAGAACAGAATTAGGAACTAATTTATAGCAAAATATCAATATTTTTCTTAGTATCTAAAAAGATTTAAAAATAAATAATACTTAAAACATTTTGGAAATAATTAAATTTTAGTGTATAGGAAGAAGGTATAAAATCAATTGCATGGGAAAAGACAATCAATAGAAACAGATGCATCTTGAGATAATACAGCATCTGATAAAGTTATCTGATAAAGGATCTAAAACTATAATTTTAGGGGCTGGAGCAATAGCAGAGTGGGATAGTGGTGTTTGCCTAGTATGTTAGCACATGGCCAACCTAGGTTTAATTCCTGGCATCTCTAAGGTGTCTCAGCCTGTCAGGAATAATTTCTGAGTATAGAGCACTGCTGATGTGGTCCAAAAACCAAACAACAACAACAAAAACAAAAATAAATTGTAACTTTAAAAATGCTATGTGAAATGTTAATGCCATAGAAATAAAAAAGATGATCATGTATAAAAATGAATACAGATATAAGTTTTAGAAGTAAAAAATATAATTAACATTAATATTCACTGATGGAGATGACAGAGGAAAAGAGTAGAACTTAGCAAGGGTGCCTTTCACCCAGAACATTTGTCTTGGGGACTTGACTTAGACCTCAGTTGATCAGATATTGACTGTCCAACACAGAAACTTGGAACAGATCCTTAGAATTGGTAGTTTGTTGCAGCAGCACCAGGAATCATTGAAGAAATTAGTAAGGAAATACGCTTGGTCTAAGGAAAAAAAAACCCAAAACAAACCGTGGTGCTTCTATCCATGAAGCATACTGTCATAAAACCAACTACAGGCTCCATTCATGCCAATTGTTCAACCCCAAGGTCTTCATGATTCCAGGAAAAGCTCTATTTAATCACAATTGTCACAGTCAGGCTTCTATAGTTGAAGTTCTTAGGTTTTGCACAGATCCTATGTTGAAGCCTGGGTGTCACAGAACACCTTCTGATTTCATCTCACCATTAGGTGATAAGGCAGGGAAACCTGCCCTTAGAGCAAGTTGTTGCTATTTCCTCATAGTTAGGCTGTCAAATGAACCTACCCTGAAGCAAGTTGGTGCCAGGACAGCATGAGGTCTAGAACTATAGCACTTGGTAAAGCATTTGCCTTGCATGTGGCCAACCTGGGTTCAATTGCTGGCACTACATATAATTCTCTGATGACTACCAGGAGTGAACGAGTATAGAACCTGAGCATAAATGGGTGTGGCCCCCCAAACAAGATAACATATATATTAATTTATATAAAATTTCTATACATTTATAGTAACAAGTTATAATTCAATGTGAAGAGAGAAAAGATGGAAAAAATTCACAGTAAATAAAAAGGTTTAAAATCCATGTCATTAGATATTTATACTTGCTATAAAATGCAAATCTTTATATTCAAGAAGCTCAGTCATTCTAAACAAACCATATTAAATCCAAAGTCCTTATAGTCATATAGCAATATCATACTTGCAAAAAGACTAAGACTAAGGGTTAATACAATGGTAGGAATAGTACAATGGTAGGGAGCTTGCATTGTATTCAGCTGACCTTGGTTTGATCCTTGGCATCCCATATAGTCTCTAACTCAGTCAATTATGTGCGATCCCTGAGTAGAATGCCAGGTTTAAGACAGCTAGGGCTGGCCCCAAAACAAAGCAACAAAATAATGATATTCTCAGATAAGAAAAACAAACAATCTGTTGCTAGTAGATTTGCTTTAAAAGAACTGCAGAAAAAATTTTCTTAGAAATGGTAACAGGAGAATGGAAAGACTAGAAACAAAGACAGTGTACCCAAAATGGCAATATTTTCTTAAACAAACTATTTTCCTGTCGAGGTGTTTCAAATATGCTTGACATTTCAGAATAAAATTATAATGCTATCTGATAGGGTTTTCATGCATGCACAGGAAGAACACAAGGCATCTAGAACAACCAAAAAAGGAGTAAAAATAACACTACTAGATGGTATAACAATTCTATATTCCACTTAAACTGGTAGAATATTAGCTCTATTCAAACAAAAAATCAAACTCTAAAAAAGGGATTGTCACAGGAGGGTAAGAATTATATTATAGAAATCCTAGGCTAATCATGGCTAGGTATATTTAATTCTGACAACAGTACTTTGGCCCCCTTTGAGATGTGGATACACAGAATATAGTTTCCTAGGACTAGTGCATAATGTTTTATAAATAATAATCATAAAGACACTATGTATAGTGATGCTGTAGCCTAGCAATTCTTATTGTGTGGCATGCAAATCTATACATATGCCATGTCAAAAATATTTTTGTATGATTACTAAGATATCATTTTCATTTTTCATTCTTATCTCCTTATGTGTACACAATGGAGTTTTTCAGAGACTGCCTCTTTTTGGGATCAAAACACAGAGAATGCAGAAGCAGCTATGAGCTCTATTTTATTTATTATTCTAGATATCACAAAAATGTACAAGGTTAATTGCTACTTTACTCACTATGTATTCTGCTTTGAAAATACGATTGATCTTCATACAATGGTATTTATGATAACACATTCGGTTAACACTGTGAAACTTGTTATTGTTATTTAAAAGTAAGTAATTTAAATTTTCTAATTTTAGTTTCTGGTAAGGTAAGTATTGGTATTACACATTACATGGACAAAAGTTTCTGGGGATTTTTAATGTTTAAGAGTATAAAGGTGTATAAAGATCTGATATTTCAGACCTGCTAAAAGATTTTTCAGTTGGGTATGTGGGCCTTTTAAATTCTTCCAGTCTCTGCTCTTACACTCTTACGTGGTACTTTTGAAAGCAACTTGTCACCCATGCCTGACAGTGAGCTGCATGAATAAAGTGGCAATTATAATAAAAGTACTCATTTATGACTGTTTCAATTTTCATTAAATTATAATTGAACAAATGAATCAAAACAATATTTTATATATAAGTGTATTAAAAATTTTGTCATAGTGAGTAGTTAGAAAAAAATAATAGTATCTTATAATAAATGAAGTTTGAATGGCTACAGCAGTTATTAACATCTTGTTATCTGCATTATTAAATTTTCATCATTATGGACACTAAAGTCAATGATACTTATTATTTTCATACAATGCAAACTCCAGAGGAATGTGTATAAGAACTTCATGTTAAATCCTGTTTTCACTACTTTGGTTAATAGAAGAAACTGTCTGATAGGCAAGACTGATTCTTAATATAAGTCAATGTATAATAATAAAACTAAAAACTCAGAGCAATTTTAGAAGAAGTTTCAGAAGCAAGAACAAGATATTTAGAACTTAGGATTTTCGGGAGTTATGCTGAAATTTGTACTAAAACTAGAAGCAAATGAACTATACATTAATTTAGGGATAAATATTTCCTTTTTGTGGGTTGCATTTTGGCTGAGCTCAGCGTTCATTCCTAGTTCTACACTTAGATATTATTCCTCGTGGGCTTGAGGGATACCAGGGATTGAAATCAGGTGGGCTATATGTATGGTAAGCACCTTATCCACTGTACTATCTTTCTGGCCCCAGAAGTAAAACATTTCTTCAAAAATATTATACTTGTCTTAATTCATTCTTGATATTCTACTGTTAGAATTACTTTTTTTAAAAAATCTTAAAATGATACTTTTCTTGGATGTACCTCATAAATGAAAATACCATTTTAGAAAGAACATTTGAAAATGGATGGTGGCAATATCTAAAATGTATACCCACTAAGAAATTCTATTTTTAGAATTTATTATAAATAGCAATGACATAGATATGAGGATGCTCATTATAGTGTGGTGTTTACTAATAAAACTGGGAAGAACCTAAATATCCAACAACATAACATGGGCTAATCATGTAAAAAGTAGTTTACCACATAATGGAATGTTACATGGAACTGATTAAAAATATAAAATTACATCATAAAAGGTGGAGTATTTGGGAGACAGAATGGGAATGGAGGTGGAGGGAGGACAACTTGGTGATGGGAATTCCCCTGATTCAATGTTTATTTGTAAATGGAATATTACTGTGAATATCATGTAAACCACTATGATTAAAATAAAATAAAATAAAAAAATATATAAGGGTAAAGCATTGATTACATTTTGCTGAGGAAAAACAAATTATAAAATTATAGTATGATAAATCTTAGAATTCTTAAAATATATACACTCAACGAAAATTTGGGAGAGTATATACATATAGAAATATTGTGTATGGGCCAGTGAGGTGGTGCTAGAGGTATACTGTCTGCTTTGCAAGCCCTAGTCAAGGAAGGACTGCGTTCAATCCCCCGGCATCCCATATGGCCCCCCCAAGACAGGGGCAATTTATGAGCGCTTAGCCAGGAGTAACCCCTGAGCATCAAACAGGTGTGGCCCAAAAACCAAAAAAAAAAAAAAAAAAAAACAGCTCAAATTATTTAAGGGGTCAGTGAGGTGACGCTAGAGGTAAGATGTCTGCCTTGCAAGTGCTAGCCAAGGAAGGACCGCATTCGATCCCCCGGCATCCCATATGGTCCCCCCAAGCCAGGGGCAATTTCTGAGCGCTTAGCCAGGAGTAACCCTTGAGCATCAAATGGGTGTGGTCCAAAAAACAAAAACAAACAAACAAAAAAGGAATATTGTTTACTGTTGATTTTGGGGTTAGCTAAATTTTTATCTAGCTCTGTGAAGAGTCTATATTCTTTATTTCTTCAATGAACATCTTTATAATGTAATAAAATTATTATAATATTTAATTGATGTAGCTATGCTATTATTATTGCATTGTAATTCTTATAATAATAATACACATAATATGATAAAGTAGGGAGGAAGGAGATGGAAAGAGAGGATGAATGAACTCTCCCTGGTTTAAATTAATCTTAGATTTTATAACTTGGCAATTTTCAAGGGAACATATTAGTAAATAGCTATTGTTCCCAAAGTCACCGTTTACTCTCTTAGACTTAATTTTTCTCTGTCCTTGGAATGCTGATTGTGTTATATAAGGAACAGGTGGCTTACTTTCTTATAAGTCTTTCCACTGTTGTCAGACTCAACTTAAAAGTTTTATGGGAGTTAACCAAGATTTATCTAACCAAATTCAAAATGGCATATGGACTTCATCTATATGGTCATATGAATTGTCTAGTTTTTGACTCCTGTCTGCCATGTATCTAACTGACTTTATAAAATCCGTGCTTGGAAGTATTTTAGTTTTAAGAGTGTGACGATGTAAGACCACGTGTCACCATGTGGTGACAAAGAGACTACTTTAACTGCTGCACTATAATATGGTGCCCATCACTGACACCAAACATTGGCATTATACATCTCAACAAAAGAAGAATCTTAATAATTTTGGGGGAAAGTTTTTTTTAATCATACACTTCAGCTTAGATCCACTAGTGACACTTCTTTAAATATCACATTAAGCAGTGAAATCTGGGAATAATTATCAAACACCATATACAGTGTTTACAATAGAATCATATTTCTTTTCTTTCTCTGCCCCTACCACTTTTTTTTTGCATAAAAAAGGAGAATGCTGCTGAATGGTACCCAAATGTCTGTTGTATACCATGCCAATACAGCAGCTCAGCCAAAAATGCGAATGGAACAGTTTGCCAAGTAAAAGAAAACATAACAAATTGGTAATGGTTTCTATCTTGACAGAAAATGAAAATGATCCCTCAATGTGTGGTCACTCATGCGGACACATAAAAATGTCTTAGACGCAATCATTTTACCTCAGATAACAGACCCTGACAGTGCAGTACAACGCTGGCTGACTTTCATTTCTTAGAAAAGTGGCAACCATGACCTACAAAATAGTCTGGGAACCATGTAATTTATGCATAACACACATGCATGTGCCATGCATTCAGAATATTTGTTATAAGTAATTTTGAATACAAGACTTCTTTTCTGGATGGACTAAACTTTATGAGAAGGGTTCTCAATCACCACTGACTTGATAAAACTAGACTGGTTAATTTATGAACAGAAATTACGTTGTCATGTAACAAAATTTTAATAGTTATATTACAAAAAAAGAGAGCATTATGTAAGACACCCCTCATATTCTACATGATTCTGTATGTTACCGTGGTGGCTTAATTATTAGTTGATAGTTTATTAGGTATCAGGTAAAACAAATATTAAAAAGATTTCAGTTTTTTTACTTTCAGTTCTGCAACTGAAAGTAGAGATCAACCACCCGAGACCTGGAAATAATTCTTTTACTTCCCCTTCCTCTATTAGTTATTTTTGCTTCCCAGATGGAGGACTGGTCAACATCACTGATCAGTGACTCCCCCCCATGCTCGCCCCCTTCATCAACATTCTGGCAAAGTTTTCATTTGATTTTTGTTTTTGGGCCAAACACAGCAGTCTCAGGGCTCACTCCTGGCTCTGTAATCAGAAACCAGTCCTGGTGGGGCTCAGGATTATATGTCATGCTAGGGATTGAATCCGGGTTTGCTGTGTGCAAGGCAAGCATCCAACCCACGGGACTATGTTTATAGCCCCATAATTAAAAAAATTTTTTTTAATTTAATTTAAAAATTAATTTTAATTTATTTTAATTTAAAATAGAACACTGCAGTGTGAAATAACATCAAAAGCATTATCAACTCATTTAAAAACATAAAATTGGTATCTAAAGCTAACAAGGAAGTCAGAATGAGAATGAACCAGTGAACCAAGGTGCTAGGAAGAACCTTAAAAAGTTAAAAGGTCTTGCCAAGTTGAAAGTAAATTTGAATCCTGTGGGTTATGAGTTTCAAATGAAACATTTGGGTTTACATTTGTTGGTGACTTTCCTGCTCAATAAAAAAGGAATTAAATGGCTTATAAAAAGGTTAAAAAAAACCTATTGGGCATCAAACTGCTCTTACAAAACACCATCTTGATGAGTTAAGTGTAAATGAATCAGAAACACATGGATCGTGTTTCCTTAAAAAATGCATATGGATTCAAAAATAAGGGGAAGAGGATTTGGCAAAACATTTTTTTTTGTGGTGGCTGAACCCCAAACATTTGAAAGATATTTTGAGATATTTAAGGAATCCAAAATAAAACGGAACCTGTCTGGTCATATAAAAACAGAAAGTTCTTCAATGCAGTGTGCATTTATCTCTCTGAGCCAATCAACACTCACTGAGCTTCTCACCTTTGGCACGCACCATGGAAGAAGAAGCTTTTGCCTTCAAGAAACTTTGGATTTAAGTCTCATAAATATACCAAAGACACAAATACCTATGAAGAGATTGAGGGTTTAAAACATGGTATGCTTATCATATAGAAACTACACTGTAAGAAATACTTATTTGTTCTTACAGGGTCTTAGGGTAGGTGAGGCTCTTTCAAACAACTCCTTAGCCCATTGATTAAATTTATATATTCTTACTGAGTGTCATTTGCTTAACTAGTTGCCTAATAAGAAGGTTTTTTTTTTTTTTTAATGTCTTTAAAACTGCTCCAGCTCTCTAGATTTCTGAGGGCTCAACAAATCTTGCTGACTGGTTTCCTGGAGGATAAGAACATTGAATAGTTTTGAAATAGGGAGAGAGGTTGTTTGGCAGAAAAGGGTAATGTATGATTCTAGACTGGGGTAATAGCACATGTGAGGATTTAGAGGCTCCAGGGGATGAGTCATGTGGGGGGTCATTTGTTTGCAGATGTGTGTCTGAGCCAGAATACGGTAGGGTGGGAGGTGAGGGTAATTAGGTCTAAGGAGGCGTAATATGCCACATATGATATCAACATAAGGACAGAGTGTGATAAGGAAAAACACTCTTCTTATTCTTTTTCTCCTTTTGCCATCATAGGATAAAATACTAAACACCAAGCATGTGCAAGTCATTAATTCCTTTATTTGTTATCAGTATATTCAAAATTTGAAAATATCCAAAGATGAAAATATGCTGCTATGAATATATTAAAAAGAACCCAAGTCATAAATTTGAAGAGGTACTCAGTAGGAGTATAAAATAAATGACTCAATTCTAAAATGTTTGCAGGAAAGTGTTGAAAATTAATGATCTAGAATTTTTTATGACAGTTTAGTGAGAATCTTATCTTTCTCATAATATTATAAAGTTACTTACAAAAGAGACAGTACCATTTATTTCTTTTATGCTTTCCATTGGCTAGTACAATACTGGAAACACATCACACATTAGACAAATGCTTACTAAAGTGAAATGAGTAAAGGTAAATGCTGACGTCCTATAATGAAGGAAAGGCAAGTCTGAAAAAATATAGGATAAAGTTAAGAAACAGAATGATGTTTACATGATGTCATGGAAGTGTCATGTTTCTATGTTATAAGCCTATTTGATGATGATGAAATAAGGAAATCAAACTTACCACCCTTCATCATCTTCTACTTCTGTTTCAGAAATGTCATTTTCAGGAGTTTCAGCAATTGCTTGAGTGAGTTTAGATTTAAATTGGTTCAGCAGTGCAAGGGTCTGAAAAAATAATTAGATGCTGAGTTTCCTGATACAAAGAATTTTATAAGAGCTTCATACAGTTGGTAAAAGAAAAGATATCCTCTGAGTATATACAAACGTAGGTGAAATAATAATTTTAAAGGAGAAAAACGAAACAATATTTAGTTGCAACAGAGATGTTCACAAACCTTAACATTGCCCTGTTTCCACTTTCATCTTTTCCCCTAGAAATATAGAATTGTTTTCTAATTTAGGGAACATAAATGTTGTTATAGAAGATAAAGTTTAAAGTGAATGGTTATATGCATGATTAAGTTTGTAATGTCTATAAACAAATAAATGTCTTACTATGAGGCGTGAAAATAAAGGAGCTAGAATAATAGCACAGAGAGGCCAGAGTAATCATAATAGTGCCTTATATACCTTTTATGGGGTCCAGCCCTAGCACTACACAGGGTCCCCGGAGTCCACTAGCAGTGATCCCTAAGAACAGAGCTAGGAGTAATCCCTGAGCACTGCCAGTGGTGGTCCCAAACAAAACAAACAATGTATGAAGGCTCTCCTTGCCTCATATACTGTCAACCCAGGTTCAATCCCAGGTGCCCCATATGGTTCACTGAGAACCTCCAGATGTGATCCTTGGGCATAGAAAAAAATTCATAATTTTGTAAATTATGAAATAAAAAACAACAAAATAGTATTTATTAAACAGATTACCAAAAATACAAAAAGGGAAAATGGATAAACATTAGCTGTTGCAATATGGGTATAGTCTAGCAATATTTTAAAATTCTGTCTTTAGATATTAGATGCTTAAGATAATTACTCTTTTTAGTCAATAATCTTATTGGAAAACATACAGAAAGCTAAAAGTAAACAAACACAGAATATGACTTAACCAAAGATGTTCAACAATATTCACAGAAGTGGAATAAAAAGGAAATGTTCCATACTTATCAATAAGAAACAGTAAGAATTTTTTTTAATCTGCCTTAATATTATTTTTAATTTAAACACCTTGATCACATACATGATTGTGTTTGGGTTTCAGTCACGTAAAGAATACCACCCATCACCAGTGCAACATTCCCATCACCATTTTCCCAAATCTTCCCCCACCCCCGCACCCCCGCGTGTACTCTAGACAGGCTCTCCATTTCCCTCACGCGTTCTCATTTTTAGGACAGTTCAAAATGTAGTTATTTCTCTAACTAAACTCATCACTCTTTGTGGTGAACTTCCTGAGGTGAGCTGGAACTTCTGGCTCTTTTCTCTTTTGTGTCTGAAAATTATTATTATTGCAGGAATGTCTTTCATTTTTCTTAAAACCCATAGATGAGTGATACCATTCTGCGTTTTTCTCTCTCTGACTTATTTCACTCAGCATGATAGATTCCATGTACATCCAGGTGTAGGAAAATTTCATGACTTCATCTCTCCTGACAGCTGCATAATATTCCATTGTGTATATGTACCACAGTTTCTTTAGCCATTCGTCTGTTGAAGGGCATCTTGGTTGTTTCCAGAGTCCTGCTATGGTAAATGGTGCTGCAATGAATATAGGTGTAAGGAAGGGGTTTTTGTATTGTATTTTTATGTTCCTAGGGTATATTCCTGTATACATAGCTAGATATATATAGCTGGATCATATGGGAGCTCGATTTCCAGTTTCAGGAGGAATCTCCATATCACTTTCCAAAAAGGTTAAACTACAGGGCATTCCCACCAGTAGTGGATAAGAGTTCCTTTCTCTCCACATCCCCACTAACACTGATTGTTCTCCTTCTTTGTGATGTATGCCAATCTCTGTGGTGTGAGGTGGTTCCTCATAGTTGTTTTGATTTGCATCTCCCTGATGATTAGTAATGTGGAGCATTTTTTCATGTGTCTTTTGGCCATTTGTATTTCTTCTTTGTCAAAGTGTCTGTCCATTTCTTCTCCCCATTTTTTGATGGGATTAGATTTTTTTTCTTGTAAAGTTCTGTCAGTGCCTTATATATTTTGGAGATTAGCCCTTTATCTGATGGGTATTGGGTGAATCGTTTCTCCCACTCAGTGGGTGGCTCTTGTATCCTGGGCGCTATTTCCTTTGAGGTGCAGAAGCTTCTCAGCTTAATATATTCCCATCTGTTAATATCTGCTTTCACCTGCTTGGAGAGTGCATTGTCCTCGTTGAATATGCCTGTAGTCTCAATGTCCTGGAGTGTTTTGCCAATGTGTTGTTCTATGTATTTTATGGTTTCAGATCTGATATCAAGGTCTTTCATCCATTTGGATTTCATCTTCGTACATGATGTTAGCTGGGAGTCTAAGTTCAATTTTTTGCAAGTAGCTAGCCAGTTGTGCCAACACCACTTGTTGAAGAGACTTTCTTTGCTCCATTTAGGATTTCTTGCTCCTTTATCAAAAATTAGATAACTGTATGTCTGGGAAACATTTTCTGAGTATACAAGCCTATTCCACTGATCTGAGGGCCTGTCCATGTTCCAATACCATGGTGTTTTGATAACTATTGCTTTGTAGTAAAGTTTGAAATTGGGTAAAGTAATTCCTTCCATGTTCTTTTTCCCAATGATTGCTTTCGCTATTCTAGGGTGTTTATTGTTCCAAATAAATTTCAAAAGTGCCCAATCCACTTCTTTGAAGAATGTCATGGGGATCTTTAGAGGGATCGCATTAAATCTGTATAATGCCTTGGGTAGTATTTCCATTTTGATGTTAATCCTGCCAATCCATGAGCAGAGTATATGTTTCAATTTCCGTGTATCCTCTCTTATTTCCAGGAGCAGAGTTTTATAGTTTTCTTTGTATACATCCTTCACATTTTTGTGGCACTATTGTGACTGGGGTTGTTTTCTTAATGTCCATTTCTTCCTTATTACTATTGGTGTATAGAAAGGCCATTGATTTTTGTGTGTTAATTTTGTAGCCTACCAACTTGCTATATGAGTCTATTGTTTCTAGAAGCTTTTTGGTAGAGTCTTTAGGGTTTTCTAAGTAGAGTATCATGTCATCTGCAAAAAGCGAGAGCTTAACTTCTTCCTTTCCTATCTGGATTCCCTTGATATCTTTTCTTGCCTAATCTCTATAGTGAGTACTCCCAGTGCTATGTTGAATAGGAGTGGTGAGAGATGACAGTCTTGTCTTGTGCCAGAATTTAGAGGGAAGGCTTTTAATTTTTCTCCATTGAGGATAATGTTTGCCACTGGTTTGTGGTAGATGACCTTAACTATATTGAGAAAGGTTCATTCCATTCTCATCTTGCTGAAAGTTTTGATCAAGAATGGGTGTTGAACCTTATCAAATGCTTTCTCTGCATACATTGATATGACCATGTGATTTTTATTTTTCTTGTTGTTGATGTTGTGTATTATGTTGATAGATTTATGGATGTTAAACCATCTTTTCATTCCTGGGATGAAACCTACTTGATCGTAGTGGATGATCTTCTTAATGAGGCATTGTATTCTATTTGACAGAATTTTGCTGAGGATCTTTGCATCTGCATTCATCAGCGATATTGGTCTGTAATTTTCTTTTTTCGTTGCATCTTTGTCTGGTTTAGGTATCAAGGTGATGTTGGCTTCATAAAACGTATTTGGAAGTGTTTCCATTTTTTCAATTTCATGAAAGAGTCTTGCCAGGATTGGTAGTAGTTCCTCTTGGAAAGCTTGAAAGAATTCATTAGTGAATCCATCTGGGCCTGGGCTTTTGTTTTTGGGCAGACATTTGATTACCATTTTAATTTCATCAATAGTGATGGAGGTGTTTAGATATGCTACATCTTCTTCCTTCAATCGTGGAAGATTATAAGAGTCCAAGAATTTATCTATTTCTTCCAGGTTCTCATTTTTTAGTGGCGTAGAGCTTCTCAAAGTAATTTCTGATTACCCTTTGAATCTCTGCCATATCATTCCTAATACGAGTTATCATGTTTCTCTCTCTCTCTTTGTTAGTTTTGCCAGTGTCTATCAATCTTGTTTATTTTTTCAAAGAACCAACTTCTGCTTTTGTTGATTTTTCGGATTGTTTTTTGGGTTTCCACTTCATTGATTTCTGCTCTCAGCTTTGTTATTTTCTTCTGCCTCCCTATTTTTGGGTCCTTTTGTTGAGCACTTTATAGTTCTATGAGCTGCGACATTAAGTTACTCAGGTAAGCCCCTTCTTCCTTCCTGATGTGTGCTTGCAAAGCTATAAATTTTCCTCAGTACTGTTTTTGCTGTGTCCCATAAGTTCTGATAGTTTGTGTCTTCATTATCATTTGTTTCCAGGAACCTTTTGATTTCCTCTTTGATTTCATCTCGGACCCACTGGTTATTCACTACGAGGCTGTTTAACTTCCAGGTGTTAAAGTTTTTCTTCTTTGTTCCTTTGGAATTCACAAATAATTTCAGAGCCTTGTGGTCAGCAAAGGTAGCCTGAAAAATTTCTATCCTCTTGATATTATGAAGATATGTTTTATGTGCCAGTATGTAGTCTATCCTGGAGAATGTCCCATGTACATTGGAGAAGAATGTGTATCCAGGTTTCTGGGGATGGAGTGTCCTATATATATCCACTAGACCTCTTTCTTCCATTTCTCTCCTCAGGTCCAGTATATTTTTGTTGGGTTTCTGTCTGGTTGACCTATCCATTGATGACAAAGCCGTGTTGAGGTCCCCCACAATTATTGTGTTTTGTTGATGTCATTTTTCAGTTTTGTCAACAATTGTATTAAATATTTTGCTGAACCCTCATTCGGTGCATATATGTTTAGAAGCGTGATTTCTTCCTGCTCTACATACCCCTTGATTAATATATAATGTCCATCTTTGTCCCTTACAACCTTCCTGAATATAAAGTTTGCATTATCTGATATTAGTATGGCCACTCCAGCTTTTTTATGGGTGTTGTTTGCTTGCATAATTTTCCTCCAGCCTTTTATTTTGAGTCTATGTTTGTTCTGACTATTCAGGTGCGTTTCTTATAGACAGCAGAAAGTTGGATTGAGTTTTTTGATCCATTTAGCCACTCTGTGTCTCTTAACTGGTGCATTTAGTCCATTGACATTGAGAGAAAGAATTGTCCTAGGATTTGATGCCATCTTTATATCGAAATTTGGTGTGTCTTTTGGTTAGTCTTGTCTTAAATTAGGTCTTTCAGTTTTTCTCTTAAGAGTGGGTTTGAGTCTGTAAAGTTTCTGAGTTGTTGTTTTCTGTTAAACCATGTATTTTTCCATCAAACCGGAAAGTGAGTTTTGCTGGGTGCAGTATTCTAGGTGAGGCATTCTTTTCGTTCAGTCTTGTCACAATATCCCACCACTGCTTTCTGGCCTTGAGTGCTTCTGGTGACAGGTCTGCTGTAAATTTCAAGGATGTTCCCTTGAATGTAATTTCCTTTTTTGATCTTGCTGTTTGCAGAATTATGTCTCTATCTGTGGGGTTCGTCATTGTGACTAGGATGTGTCTTGGGGTATTTTTTCTGGGGTTTCTTTTGGTTGTTACTCTTCGGGCATGCAAGATTTGATCACATGTATTCTTTAGCTCTGGAAGTTTCTCTTTAATGATGTTCTTGACCGTTGATTCTTCCTGAAAATTTTCTTCCTGTGTCTCTGGGACTCCAATGATTCTTAAGTTGTTTCTGTTGATCTTA
>PVKC010032837.1:0-14142 GCA_004027635.1 Crocidura indochinensis
AGTAATCCCACCAACATCCTTGAACAGAACATGATCCACATTGCAAATCCTCTTCTCCTTAAATTTAATTTTTCAGTGTTATTCTGAAGTTGATTTCCTTTTGTCACTCCCAGTTGATGTCAAAGAAACCCCTTTACAAATCTCAAGGTTTTTAGAGAAGTTGCTTGCCCTCAAAATCCTCCACTTTTTCTGTGTAGACAGAAATATTTACCTGCCTGTGAACCTCCAGAAGAGTCTTCTATGTGTTCAGTCTCTGCAGGCACAATCCTCCCACTTCTCCTTCCAAATTGTGAAGATTTCCTTTACTCCTTCAGTGTCATTCACCTTTGTCTCTGCCCACACTTCAAAGTTGGGTACTTGGAACACACTGTCCTTCTGCAGGAACCTCCATACAAAAGACCATCTAAAAACCACCTACTTCACAGTCTCTTCAACTCTCAAAATGATAGACTTTGGGTTTTAAAATCTTAGACTCAAATCTTAGACTCCCCAGCACATCCTGATCTTCCAGATGACCAGGGTACAACAGCCTATAAACCAGACTGGCACTTCCGGTTTGGAATCCTACCCTCTCAGCACAAATCTGTTTTGGCTTCCTATTTTCCTTTGTCACCCAAACTCCATACTTGATCTCTTTATCCCCTCTTGGCTCACTTCTAAGTTCTCCTAGGTCTGCCTTGCCTGTATGGACTAATTTCTTCCACCACTCTCTTCTCTTCTACTTTCATATTATTTGCTCTTCCTGGGTGACCTCATTTTCTCACACAGCTTTAACTTTAAGGAATAGCTGATGCCTCTTAAGTCTCTATCTCCAGCTATTTCTTGCCTACATTTGGAAGGATTCACATAATTTTTTTGAATTTTTCCTTAAACACTTACAAACTTAGTTTCTCAAAACTGAGCTAATCAATCATCTCTCCTTTATAGGGAAAAGGGGATAATAAATGAAATGTGATTTTTTTTCTGATATCTTTACTCTTTCAGATTAGTGCATCATGTACCCAGACTTTCAAA
The DNA here is from genome assembly GCA_004027635.1 of Crocidura indochinensis. Classification (NCBI taxonomy): domain Eukaryota; kingdom Metazoa; phylum Chordata; class Mammalia; order Eulipotyphla; family Soricidae; genus Crocidura; species Crocidura indochinensis. The sequence goes on from PVKC010032837.1 coordinate 1,015, forward strand.
CCTAAAAACCAAGTCATTCTTGATTTCACTCTCTTTTCTTCTAACCTCCCTCCCTCCCTTTTCCTCCCTCTTTCTCTTTTCCTCCCTCATCCCCTTCTCATTTGCAGCCATTGTTACAAAACTTCAATCAGTGTATTGGTTCTGAAGTATCTGTAGAATTCATCCATTCAATTATTTATTTTTTTAATTCATTGAGAAACAAAGAACAAGAACCCTACATTAGTATAATATCTAGGAGATGTGCAGTATAGGATTAGTCTTCTCTGATTGTAGCCTTAAAGATTGCACAGTATCAAGGACATTCTGACAAAAATTAAAATTGTTGAAACAAGGAAAAGAAAAACAAAGTTCAATTGAGAATGAAGAGGCTCTATTGTTTCATATAAGCTGAGCAGGAATGTGATAGGAAAGTGCTCTGTAGAACAGAAAGATGTTAGCTCTCTGACCGTAAATAAAAATCAACACTTCAAGGAAGAATGGAGACAGAAAGAAACTTGCTACCTCTTGTACCTGTGATACAATCTTTTTTTTTTTTCCGGCAGCGCTGAGGAGTTACTCCTGGCTCTATGCTCAGAAATCACCCCTGGCAGGCACAGGGACCATATGGGATTCCAGGACTCGAACCACCATCCTTCTGCATGAAAGGCAAACAGCTTACCTCCATGCTATCTCTCCGGCCCCATTGTGATACAATCTTTAATACAAGTCATTTTTATTTCTGTATAAAGCTATTTATTTATTTATTGTTTGGGGGAACTATACCAGTGATGCTCAGGGGTTACTCCTGGCTATGTGCTCAGAAATCGCTCCTGGCTTGGGGGACCATATGGGACGCCAGAGGATTGAATCTTGGTCCATCCTAGGCTAACACCGGCAAGGCAAAAGAAGCCTTACCACTAGTGCCACCACTAGGGCCCCTACAAGTCATTTTTAATATATTTGAATTTGGGGCATAGATAAGGATCAACAGCTGATGTTTAGTCATTTCTAGAACACAGGCAAAGCTGAGTTTTGGAGCTTCAGACATGAGTTCCTGTGGAAGTCTTTGGCCAACATGAGTTAGATATATGGTTTGTAAAGAAGTTAAGTAGATGTTTCTTAGATACACTTCTGTGTACTGAAAAAGTTTGATATTAAAGCTTTATCCCTAATATGACAACAATACCAGGATATGAGGTCTTTAAAAGATACTTAAGACTAAATAGTAAACTTATTTAGTTTGAAATTTATTTAGTCTAAAATTTTAAAGCTTAGAAACCAGAAAGATAGTACAAGAGTAAGAGGTTTGCCTTGTATGCTGTTGTCTGGTACTTGATCCCTGGCGCTGCAAATGGTACCCCAAGTCCTGCCAGAAGTCTTGGACAACAGAGTACAGCCTTAAAACTAAAACAAATGTTTAGAGTTCATAAAGGAAACTAAAATGGTAGGACTTTACAGGTCTAAGGGGAAAGAGACAGAGAGAGAAAGTGTGGGGTAGGGTGGGGAAGATGGGATAAAAATAATGTGAAGTACAATAAGGAGAGAGAGAGAGGAGAGAGAGAGAGAGAGAGAGAGAGAGAGAGAGAGAGAGAACTAGGGAGGGGAGGAATGAGAGAGGGAGGGAGAGAGGACTCTCTGAACTGATGAACATTTCTGGAAGAGGAGCAAGCCATAGCTGGAGTCAACCTGGGTACTCTTTGACCTGGGACTGAGTGGATCTGGAGTAGAAGGAGGAGACTACATAACTGGAATAAAGTTTAATACTTTAATCCGTCTGCCAACATGACTCCTACACTGGCCAGCCAGGGTCATTTCCCAAAAGAGATGAGACCCGCCCAAAGTCATGAGGAAGATTATATAGGGAAAGGATATATGAAAGCTCCAGCTTTCTGATGATCTTTTTTGGATTTTGGGTCACACCCGGCAGTGCTCAGGGGTTACTCCTGGCTCCATGCTCAGAAATTGCTCCTGGCAGGCCCAGGGGACCATATGGGGCACCGGGATTCGAACCGATGACCTTTTGCATGAAAGGCAAACGCCTTACCTCCATGCTATCTCCCGGGCCCTCTGATGATCTTTAAAATGATTGTCTACCTGGTATGGCCAGGTAGCTTGAGGTGGTGTCTATGGAAATAGGCTTGTAAAGACCTAGCATATGGTTCTTACAAAATGACATCGCTCTCTGCTCCAAACCTGAGGAAGCCTGCTATGTGGCCCTTACAAAATGGCATCCCTCCTTGTTCAGAACTCGGGTCCCAACAGGACTAGTCAGTCTCTGGAATTGTGAGGAACAGATTTCTGCTGTTTAAGCTGCCCTGACTTTAGTGTTTTGTCACAGCAACCTACATAAAAAGAGACACCCAGTATCAACTTGTACTCTTTATCTCTGAAATTTTATATTTTTCTCTGAAAGAATGGGTTTTCTTACTTAGAATTTTGTTGTTGCTTTGTGAACAAAAACTTTTCAAGTTGACTTCATCAACCACTGCTGTCCTATCTCCTTGGCTGTAAATTAAGCTGACTTCCATCTCCATCGTCCACCAGCCTCCATTCTTGGTGCTGGGACACCTGAAAATGGTCCCAGCAAACCCGGGGTCATAAAATTTCATTACCCCACCGGAGCCTCATTGCTGCTTTCATCAAGAGCAGTCCTGCTCATTTGGAATATTGGCTCTAGTTTTATTTTCTAACTAGAAGAAAAGGTTATTCCGCTTCTTAGTTGGAAAGATTAAACGGGGAAAGGTTGAAAAACAGCAGCAGGAAAATTTCAGACAGTCAGGGGGTGGGGGATTTGGGGGACTGCAGAGTACAGCAAGACTCAAGTCAATCCAGGAGGAGAACTGGGAAACACTGAGAGAGAAGAGTAAAACAAATGATCAACTTACAGAAGAAAAAAATAAAAAAAAGCCAAAAGGCTTCGCTTCAAGGCTGCAACCTGTCAGCAAAGCAGGCTCCTCTTCCAAGGGGATATGGGGGGGCATCTCCCATGGCTGGCAGGACTGTTTTTAGGGTCTGAGAGAAGAAAAATCATTTGTATTGAATATGGTGGAAACGAAAGGAACAATGAGAGCAAGCAGCAGGCAGACAGCCTGAACTTGTACAAAAGTAAATTCTGTCAAACATGATTAAATACACACAATAAATCCACAGAGCAAACAGAGGAGTAAAAAGTTCCTGCATCAGTCAAATGCCAGGTTTTTTCTCAGTAAAAGAGCAGGGATAGCAGAGAATCAGAGCAATATGTGGTGCTTGAGCAGCACTCAACAGTCAGGCTGGATTGAAGGAAACATGGTAGTTTTGGCAGTGCCATCTTCAAAGCACTGGATAGTCCCCAAACAAAAATTGAGCAAAGATGAATCAACTATGACTCAGCACACACACGCTTGATCATGTATAAGTACAGACTCTGTAAATTCAATTCACCAGAAGAACTCCTGTTTTTTTTTTCCTCTATGAAGCAGGGGTGACATAATATGAGAATAATACCCAAAGACAATAGAAATGATGGGTGAGAATGCAATTAAGAAAAAGAAGAAACCACTGGGATAATAAAATTGGAAGTAATCAATGAACAAGAACTGGGAATTGAAAGGAAGTAAAGTGATATGCATGATGCCCCTTCAGTAACAGTACTGCTAACCACAGCATCTAAAATGGAAAAAGGAGAGAGAAAAAGAGAGAAAGAAGAAAAGTATCTGTCATAGAAGCAGGCTTGGACAGGGAAAATGTGAAAATGTGAGGATGACTGGGAAACTGGTGGTAGGAAATGAAAACTGATGAGAACACTGTATGACCAAAATTCAACTATCAACAGCTTTACTTTGTATTTCATGGTGATTTATTATAAAAATTTAATTGGAAAAAAAAAAGGTAAGAAACAACTCAGGGTTCTTCTAGAATCAGGTGTGTCAAGAGAGAGTAATTGGTAAATGGAAATGTATTATACCCCTAAGAGGTGTGAGACAGATTTTTATATAAGATGCCTGGATAGACAATGCACACAGGCAGGACACTAAAATGAGAGTGACCTTGACTCTTCACTTCTATTTCTAAACCTAAGTTCCTCAGAGAATGTGTCTTGAGACAACTAGTATCCAAATTCTTTAGGGCAGGAGGGCAAGCTGATCAAATTTTTTGACCACAAACACCTACCCCCAACCCCATCAAGAAGAGATCAAGGTTTTCCTAGTTTATTCCAAGTGTTTTTTATTTGTTCAACTGCACAAGAGGAATTATGTCACTGAAACTGTTCATATTAGACATATTGGAACTTGAGAGGATATGGAGATTCTGATATATGCAAAAAACTAAGATATTTTATATGAAAATAATAAAGAAAAATAAATTAAAAGGACAATCCCTTTTAAAGTAGTGCCCAAAGCATCAAATATCTAGGAATTAATTTAACATAGGAAGTGAAAGACTTATACGGTGATAACTATATATCACTGTTAAAAGAGGTAGAAGACAACACTAGTAAATCAAAACATTTCTCATTTATGGGTTGGAAGAATTAACATTGTCAAAATGACCTTCCTATCCATGGTATTTTTAAGATATAATTCAATATCCATTAACATTCTAATGACATTTTCAAATGCTTGAAATAAACTGCTAATATTTGGATGGAACCATAAAACTTCCCAAAGAGCCAAAGCAATACAAAGAAGAAAAAGAAAAAGATAGGAAGCATTGCATTTCCCAATTTTGAACTATTCTACAAATCTATAATAATAAAAATTGAATGACATTAAAATAAAGATAGATTTGCAAACCAATGGAACAGAACTGACAGTCCTAAATTAAGCCCCAGATTCATCTATGATGAAGTAGATAAGGACAATGAAGTGGAGAAAAGAAAGTCTCTTTAATAAATGGTGTCAGGAAATCTGAATTTTTACATGTGAAAAAAAGAAATTAGAACCATATCTCACAATATTCACAAAAGTAAACGAAAATATATTAAATACCTCAAGACTAGAATAGAATCTATAAAATACATTGAAGAAAACAGTGGCAGAATTCTCAAAATAAATTGACCTCAGAGGAATTCAATGAGATGATCACAGAGGCAAAAATAAACAAATGGGACTAATTAATTAAATAGGACTAATATCATTAAAAAGCTGCACAGCTGTTAGGATAGAGAAGGGACCACTATGGAAAAGATAATTGCAAATGATTACTTGGGACAAAAATGGGGTGCTAAAAGGAGATAAAGTGATATGGATGATACATATTCCTTCATTACCAATAGTGCAAACCACAGTGTCAAATGGAAAAAAGGAAGAGAAAGTGAAAAAAGGGAGAAGTGGGCCCGGGCGGTGGCGCTAAAGGTAAGGTGCCTGCCTTGCCTTGTGCTAACCTAGGTCGGACCGCGGTTGGATCCCCCGGTTCCCCATATGGTCCCCCGTGCCTGCCAGGAGCGACTTCTGAGCGAATAGCCAGGAGTAACCCCTGAGCGTCACTGGGTGTGACCCAAAAAACAAAACAAAACAAAACAAAACAAAAAGGGAGAAGTAAAATGTCTGTCCAGAGGCAGATGGCCGGAGGGTGGGAAGAAAACTGGGTCATTGGTGGTAGGAAATGTACACTGGTGGAGGGTAGTGTATACTTTGTAGGACTGAAACTCAATCATAACCAATTTTGTAAGCATGAGGTTTACAAAAAGTAATTATTTAAAATAAATAAAAAGCTACCTGGGAAAAGAAACTTAAGCTATAATAACAGTTAAAAGCTTACCATACTTGATAAAAGAAAATATTTGCATATAACACATCAAATAAAGAGTTAATAGTCAAGATCTATAAGGTATTCATCAAGCTCAACAGCAAAAATACAACCCTATCCAAAAATTGGAAGAGGGGATGAATACACACATCCTCCCAAATATATACAGATATACAGTAGACATTAAAACGCACTCATTTTTACTTATGATTAAGAAAATGAAGCCAACATATGAAAACAACCCAAATGCCAACTATGAGTGAAAGGGTTAAGAAATTGAAAAATCATGCAATTTGCTGAGACATGGACCAAGCTAGAGGATATAATACTGAGTTAGGTCAGTCAGAAAAGAGGTACAGATACAGAATGATCTCTCTTATATATGAGGCTTAAAGATACACAGTAAATTAGCAACAAAGTGCCAAAGGCATAGAATGGGAGAATTGATCCACAGAACTAAGTTTGCGAGGGACAAGACCTGGGAGATGTTAAAAGGAAGTGGACATTCCTGAAGGAATCAGGGACTCCAGTCATGAGTGCATGCTGTTGTAATTGTCTGCACATGAAATCATCATTAACAGTATTTTAATTTACAGTGCCTCAATTAATACAGATAAAAAATGGAAATTCTGGATATTAAAGGAACAAAGATCAGATCAAGAGAATCTGATCAAGAGACCTTTGTGTTAAAAAAAAATATTAGGGGGCTGGAGAGATATCACAGTGCTAGGATGTTTGTCTACACGGAACTGATCCAGGACCCATGGTGGTTCGAATCCCAGCATCCCATATGGTCCCGTGAGTCTGCTAGGAGTGATTTCTGAGTGCAGAACCAGGAGTAATCCCTGAGCGCCTTGTGACCTCCCCTCCCCCAAACAGAGAGACCTTTGTGTGAGATAAGGGGTGGTCATCTGTAAGGATACAAGGTCAGATCTGTAAGGATACAAGGTCATATCTGTGAAAGCTTGAGCATGATTAACAGTTCCAAAGAAGGCATTTGGATGGCCAGTGGTTAGAGACATGGAATTAATGTCATTTGTGAGAATAGCAAACAAGAGTGGTTAAATGAGCATAATTTTTTTGCTTTTGTTTTGTTTTTTGGGCCACATCTGGCAGCATTCAGGGCTTACTCCTGGCTCTGCGCTCAGAAATTGCTCCTGGCAGGTTCAGGAAACCACATGGTATGAGAGGATTGAACCCTGGTCTGTCTCGGGTTGGCTGCATGCAAAGCCTACTGTTTTGCTTTCACTCCAGCCCCAATAAGCATAAGTTTGAGTAAACCAAACCCGTGAATCTAATGAAACCAGTGGTGGTGGGCTGATTCTAGTACCATGACTGTGTTGATTTATGTGCCTTAGGCTTAGCTTCACCAGGATTTCAAGAAAGGACACCTAAACTATATAGGATAATGGCAGAGCAAAGAGCAATTGGGCACAATCTTGAAAAAAAATTAGGGGGAAAAAGACACTGTAATGAGTTCAAAGTTAGAGATGGTACCTCTGCTTGATGCTTCTATTCTCAGCCTGGGATTTGTCCAGTAGCTCCCAAAATTGTCTCTGACTTCACTCCCAGAAGGCAGAAAGGGTGGGAGTTAGTCTCCTTCATTTTTCCCACACAACATAAGAAGATTAATTCATAAGATCATATGGACACCTATGTTCCCTGCAGCATTATTACAATAGCCAAGATCTGAAAGCAACCTAAGTGTTCACAACAGATGATTGGCTAATAAAACTATAATATAGAATAGATACAACTTTTTAGATAAACTGCATACTACTTATGTATGAAAAAAATAAAAATGCTTCAGTTTGCTGCAACTTGGGCAGAATATAAAGGAATAGTGTTAAGTGAAGTGAGTTAAAAGAGAAAAGACAAATACTGGATAAGCTTACTCATATAAGATATTTAAAAAAATAAACAATTCATGGGGCTGAAGTAGTGGCGCAAGCAGTAGGGCGTCTGCCTTGCATGTGCTAACTTAGGACAGACAGCGGATTGATCCCCCAGTGTCCCATATGGTCCTTCAAGTCAGGAGCGATTTCTGAGTGCATAGCCAGTAGTAACCCCTAAGCATCACTGGGTGTGGCCCCCTAAAAAATTTCATCAATAGAAGTAACTCCTGAGATGTTATCAACAGAATGAAAGATTGAGGGCTCAAATGACAAGAATGGCCCCAAATCAAAATCTGTTGCCAACAATTTTCACCTGTCAATTTATTTTCAATTTTACTTGTATATTAGGGATTATACCAAGTAGTGCTGGCAGTCTGAGGTTATATCAAGCAATGCTCTGCCCTGTCATATAGATTTAATGACCAGGTGTAATACCAGGGATCAAAATTAGGGGTTTGCACATCCTAACTCCTCAACATTATTTTTAATTTTTACCCAATCCATTCCTTCTATATTTTTCTATGTAAGATTCTCTCAGTAATTTGGACTCTTCCAGAGCTAGCTGCTGTAGGGAAAGTGAAGCCATTGAGGATAAGGTCTTAGGAAAGAGTTTTCACATTGCAAATACCTACCAGCACATCACTTACTGCTCCCTTCTAAAAATAGAACTTTTATTCAGATCCATTTTGTTCTCCTTCAAAAAGAAGCTACATTTGAATAAAAGCATAAGTGCCACCTGCAGTGTTCTGGCACATGCACACTGAAGTTATTTCTGAAACAGAGTACTGTGGGGTTGGGACAAGGAAACATCTTCCTGCAAAGTTTTACTTAGGATACTTTGAAGTGAAACTTCAGCCAGTGCATATATCTCTTGTCTTCCTTAGATGCCAGGGAAGGATTCCTAGACAGACTAGACTTCTTTTCCATCCTGGAAGATGGTGCTCTAGTTGGAATTTTACATATATTTAAGACACGATATGGTAGAAAGAAGATTGTAAGTTAACCTAATAGCTAAGGAAAGGGTTAGACTAGTTTAACATAGCTAAGGCCTAGAGGCTAGAAAATTTGAAGAATGACAAAAAGGTTGCCACAGACTTTTCCAAGAAGGCCTTGCAGCAGCAAGAACGGAGGATCAAAGGGACACCTTCTTCTCCCTTCTAAAAATCTTACTCATATGTGGGACCTAAATTATCACACACAACTGAATTGGGAGGTTGAAAGGGAGGGCACTGGGACCCTTGTTAGAAGAAGGTGGATATACTGGTGATGGGTGTGGTGTTTAAATTATATGTATAGGAAACTACCAATGACAGTATTATAAATCACAAAACTTCAATAAAAATGAAAAAAAATGTGACTGGAGTGGTAGTTCAGTGGGTAGGGCATTTATTTTGCTTTGTTTCACCCCTGGCATCCCATATGGTTCCCCCAACCACTGTCAAGCGTGATGCCTGGGTGCAGAACCAGGAATAACTTCTGAGCATTGCTAGTTTTGACTCCAGGCCAGAAGAAAACACTGATCCTTAAGGTAGAATATCATTGGAACTTGATTTCTCCAGCCTTGAACATGAACACTATACCTCCCTCCCCCACTTGCCCTCTGAGCTGACTGGGGTAGTAAGGTATTTGAATATAACACTAAGAAATCTCTGCAACAGAGGGACTATAATCTAAATAAAATGTCTATGGGCTGGGATACAGTTTAGTGGTATAGCACACGCTTCATTCATGAGGCTCTGGTTTTAGCCTCCAGAACCTCACAAAGTAAAATAAAAATCTTAAGTCCAGGTCTCACCAGCACTTTGTTAGCTGACTAAAGCAATACTTTGACCTGAATAGATTCAAGTAGATTGTGGAAACACATCTTTGATATTTAAAATAAAATCATGGTCTTGGGTGATGATGACTCCTAAGACTGAAGTGCCTCCTTACAGAGGGTGGGATTCTTGGCACCACAGGGAACAACCCCCAAGCAATACCGGGTCTTGCTCTCAAACCAGACTCAGTAGTTACATAAGTAGAACAAAATCAAATAAAACAGGGCAGAAGAGATAGTACAGTCAATAAGGTTCTGAACATGGAACAGCTGAACATGGTCATCTAAACACTGCCAGGGATCATTCTTTAGTACACATCCAAGAATAAGTACTAAGCACCACTGGTTTTGGCCCCAACCTCCCACCCCAGAAAATAAAATGAATAGAACAAACGAAAAAATCATGATGGGGCAATTTTCTTGAATATTCTGCCTTTTTTTTTTGATTGGGTGGTTTTAATTTGATTTTTGAGTCACACCCAGTGATAATCAGGGGTTACTCCTGGTTCTATATTAAGGACTCACTCCTAGTGATGCTCAGGAGTCACCATATAGTGTGCCAGAGATCTAACCCTAGTAAACACCCTGTACTCTCACTCTGGCCAGAATTTCCTTGAATATTCAGAATAATACTTTACAGAATTGTAACCTGGGAACCATATGAATTAGAATCAGTTAGGGCACTTATAAAAAAACTCAGGGTCCTGGGTCTCATCTCAGATAACACAAATTGGATTCTCTGAAGTATGGCACTGAGTACTTTTAGGGAATCTATATAAAAAAAAAATAAAATGAATGAATAAATAAGTAGGTAAATACCAGGGTTTGTGAATCACCCATTTGAGAATTTAAAGATAAACTCAGAAAAATATGACCCCGGTGAATTCATAAACATTTTAGACTTTAGGCCAGTGCTTTTACCTATTTTTTTTCCTTTTCCAAACTCCCTTTTGTTATTATATTCACAACAAGGCACTTAGGGAGTTGTAGATTCATTACAGAATAAAAGATCTGAACCCAGAAAGGTGGCTTCCTGTTCACTTAAATGCCTCTGCCTGGCTAATTGTGTTGTTTGCTGCTTAATGGGAGTTTGCAGAGAACAAAAGGAGCAGAAAAAGAGACTGGTGTGCAGGTGAATGTGAGGAGGGCTTGCAATTGCCATGGGAACAACAGTCATTATCTCTGGATAGAGTCCCCTCCTGGGCGATCCTGCTGTTGCATTTGAAAAGCCCCTGCTTCAGCTTGCTTGAGATTGTAAAGCCTGCTTTCTTGGGGCCTGGTTCTAAGGATTTATAAATGAAGTAAATAGAGAATTGGGTCTTCCTACTACTGTTTTCTTCTTTTACGCATCTTCCGAATGCATCCCACCATAATCCAAACAGGATGGAAATTCCTCTCATGACTTGGCACAAACATCATTTTCCCTCTCCCTTGCAGGGGGAACAGGAGGAGTTGAGTTTGAAAAAATTCCTTTGAATTTTCCCCTTTGCAATTAGTAGTCCTAATAATAAATGCATCGGCCACAGGATTTTAATTAAGTGGAATTTTTAAAATACTGTTTAATATACTCCAAGTGGAGGAGAGCTTATAAAAGGATGAACCAGAGGAAAACAATGCCACACTTTTGTTCTAGAAACCTAGATGGCAATGCTGAGCATGCCAAGAGCAATAAGCACTGTGTCTTACATTATGAGTCAAGCATTTTGTCTTTGCCTAAAAATGGTAAAATAACAGCAGCTAGAAGCATATGTGTTTATCACATAGGAAACAAGGCTCAGTGAGCTGTGTACTTACCAAGGCAACTGTCCACATTCCAGAGTCAGGCCTTCCCTTTCCAGGCTCAGAAATCCATGTGCACCCTGAGTACATTAATCTCCTCTGGGTAGATTCATAATCACCAAGCCATCAAAATCAGATTGAGTGCCAAATTGTTCATTTCCAGTGTGAAGTATCTCTCACAAAGAACAGGAACATACATCTTATATAACCAGCCCATTCTTTCCCACTTGTCTGTGTACAAGGGAAGCCAAATAGCAGAGTGGTCAAAATGACATTTTGTTCATTTACAATCAGGGCAAAAAAAAGAGCTCAACATTATAAGGAATGGAATACTAAAAAGACCTTGTAACAGATCCATTTCCGTAGGCAGAACTATAGAGGAAGTCAGATAATTATCAGAAATTGCCTGGAGAGCAGGAAATCAGAACAAAGAGAGTTTTTTTTTTTTTTTTTTAGATAAATTCAGTGCTTAATGGCATCAGGCTGGGATAGCCTGATGCTTCTACCTACATGTTAGGATTGGGCCAGCCAATGGGAGACAATTATTCCTTTTTCTTGGACCATTCTTTGCAAGATGCTGCCAATTGTTCTGGGTGACTCAGTTATCTATACTTCCAAGCTGATTACTATGATCTTGGCTTTCACTTGATTTTTTTTTTTTTTAGCCATGCTTAATATCCAGCAGTTTACTGTTATCTTGCAAGCTCAGGAATCTTTTGGTGTCTTTGCTATTTGTTTTAGGGGACCATATCCAGTGGTACTGAGAACTATTCTTAATTCTGTTCATAGCAGTGCTTGAGGAGCCAGCCACGTGATACTGCGGGTTGAAACATCGGTTTCTCACAGGTAAAGCATGAATTCAGAGTGTGAACTAATCTCTCTGGCCCTTCATGGTCTTTTTGGAGGATGTGTGAGAAGAAAGAGCTTCCTCCAAAAGCAGTGGCTGACAATTCTGGCATTCTAGCCCAGTAATACAGCACTACTGAATTGGCAGTTTGAGGCCAATACTACTGGGGAACTACAAGGTGTTGGGCTGGGAGTGCAGTGCAAGGTATCTAAGTCAGTTCCTGGCACATGCAGAACACATATTGTAGTTCTATAAGCCATTTAAGCCATTTACCAGCTCTGTTCATTCTCTCTCTCTCTCTCTTTCTCTCTCTCTCTCTCTCTCTCTCTGTCTCTCTCTCTGTCTCTCTCTTGGTTTTGGTTTTTGGGTCACACTTGGTGACACTCAAGGGTTACTCCTGGTTACTGGTTAGTCACTTGCAAAAAAGCAAACATAGACCCCCAGTTAACATCATGTACAAAGGTAAAATCCAAATGGATTAAAGACCTTGATATCAGACCTGATACCATAAGGTATATAGAACAACACGTTGGTAAAACACTTCATGACATTGAGACTAAAGACATCTTCAAGGAGGAAACTGCGCTTTCCAAACAAGTGGAAACAGAGATCAACAGATGGGAATACATTAAAGTGAGAAGCTTCTGCACCTCAAAAGAAATAGTGCCCAGGTTACAAGAGTCACCCACCGAGTGGGAGAAACTATTCACTCAACACCCATCAGATAAGGGACTAATATCCAAAATATACAGGGCACTGACTGAACTTTACAAGAAAAAAACATCTAAGCCCATCAAAAATGGGGAGAAGAAGTGAACAGACACTGATAAAAAAGAAATACAAATGGCCAAAAGGCACATGAAAAAATGCTCCTCGTCACTAATCATCAGGGAGATGCAAATCAAAACAACGATGAGATACCACTTCACACCACAGAGATTGGCCCACATCACAAAGAATGAGAATAATCAGCGCTGGCAGGGATGTGGAGAGAAAGGAACTCTTATCCATTGCTGGTGGGAATGCCATCTAGTCCAACCTCTATGGAAAGCGATATGGAGATTCCTCCAAAATCTGGAAAT
>PVKC010032838.1:0-14129 GCA_004027635.1 Crocidura indochinensis
TTCTCCGGGCCACCTTGACAGTGCTCAGAAGTTTTAAGGGTCACACTCAGTAATACTCCCAGCAAGACCGAATGGTGTCAGGGATAAAATCTGAGTCAGCTACATGCAAAACATATGCCTTAACCCTGTACCATTGGTTCAGCAGTCATTTCTTCCAGAATCGAACCATGCCCTGCTGAGATAACATTAACATGAGATTATCACCATGAGAAAATGTAAAGAAGCAACATTTCTATAGGGCCGTGGCTCCATTTCCTGCATCTCTGTGAGTACTATTTTAGGAGGTAATAGAACAATTCCTGGAAGCTTGGAGATAAAGTCCACTGCAGCAGCCACTTTTGGAACCAGCGAATCCACTAGACTGAGAAGATTACAGCCAGCTCTCCTCTGCCAGTCTGGCACCTCAGGACCAACCACCCAAATCTCCTGGGCTTCCCTTCTCTTCCCTCCTTTCTCAAACCATCCCCCTGTGACTCCAACCTGAAGAAATAAGGAATAATAAGGATCTCAAAACATGACACTACCATCACACATATGCTTAAATTAATTTGTGGCACAATGAGGTACAACACTGTTCAGAAAAGGTTTCATGCATGCAATATTCCAACCCCACACCTCTCTCCACCATTTCTTTGGGCTCACCTCCCCAGATGTTTTATGCTCCCCAACATCATCAGTTCTGTGAACACGTCAAGTTTTACACCCAATAAACCACACAAGATTTCCACACCAAGTTCATCTGATCCATATGCTAAGTTTTAAGAGTCATGTGTTCACTAAGGCAGGGTCGCTTTTCAGTGTCATGGGTGACTATAGGGCTGTGTGAGACACTCAGGTGATAGAAATGGCCCAACCCAACCTTCGTGTACCCAACCTTCATGTTCTTCTACCTGTGCTAGGAAACAAATCTTCCATTAGGTTCAAGTCAGAGCCGCCATGTTTAATGGTACATGACCTATAGTGTCTATTGGTTGGCAGGGTTGAAGTTCTGGCATGGGGTGATGAAATCAATGGGATATACATTGATTTCTCAAGAGATTCCAGTATAATCAGACTTGGTGTTCCACATTACTCCCAGTCACCTAAGGTTAGGGTCAGGAGAGCAGAAGAAAAGCCATGAATGTCTCACGATGACAGAAAAAGAAGAATTATCACAAAATGATAATACTAGAGCTAGAAAAGATGAGCTTTGAATATTCTGAGCTGGAATAAGTCTGAGCTACAAAATAAACAAGGAGGGCACTGGGTTGTAATTCACCGGATAAAACAAATATCCTGGGTCCACTCTGGCTTAATTATATTAATGTATTTATTCATTAACCTATTAAGTCTATTAATTAACATACTTATTAACCTATTAATTTCCCCCTTGGTAATTAACAGTATATTCATTAATAGGGAGAAGAATAAACTGTTCTTCATTAGAAGAAAATACCCATGAATAATGCCAGACGACAGAGGAAAGAAGAAGATGGGCTGGTAGCAGGCAGAACAATCCTAATATCATAAGAAAATTGTAATGTTTGTTACAGACAAGAAGTTGCCACTGTTGCAGACCACAAAGACTCCTGATGCTAAATCTATAAGGCAAAAGTGAGAATTGGCTTCATCTCAAAGAATCTCCCCTGAGACATTTCTCAACCACAAAGGAAAAGACTGGCACATGAGCCCTTCATGACTTGGGCAACCTGCCCAGTGATCCTGGGTTATCTCCCCAGTCACAAGTCTCAGTCCCCTTCCTGTAGAGACTCCTTCCAAGCCAAGTAAACATTTGATTTATGCACATTTATCAGTAACCAACCAAGACCCCATCTCCCAGAGGATTGGGGCTGTGAGCACAAGACAAGGCCAAGGAACATGCACAGCTTCAAGGCCCAGGAAAAACAGCAGGTGAGTGTCAGGTGAGGGTCCCGGGCAGGAGGGAAACACTTAGTGAGAATTAAATAGGATAAATATATGTGACTTTCCTGATTTTGATCATGACTGTGATGTTAAGTGTCTGCAGACAGGAAACTCTGGGAGAAGGAGCTGTGGTAACTCACAACATTGTTTATGAAAGTGTAAAATATGTTTGAAAACACTTAAAGGCTTCTTTCTCAAGAGGGGCCAGATAGTATCATAGAGAAGGCATTTGCCTTTCACGTAATCCACCAATATTTGATATTTGATACCACAGATGGCCCCAGAGCTTCACCAAGGAATGATCCCTGAGTGCAAAGCCAGGCTTATGCCCTGAGCACCACTAGGTGTGCCCCCAAAGCAATAAAGACACAAGAAAAGACATCTCCTAATCATGTTTGGAATTCTTTAAGAAAGTTAATTTATGGGCCAGGGAGATAGCATGGAGGTAAAGCGTTTGCCTTTCATGCAAAAGGTCATTGGTTCGAATCCCGGTGCCCCATATGGTCCTCCGTGCCTGCCAGGAGCAATTTCTGAGCATGGAGACAGGAGTAACCCCTGAGCACTGCCAGGTGTGACCCAAAACCCACATAAAAAAAAAAAGTTAATTGATGAACTTGCCTAAGATCACCAGGACAAGTTAAACAACCCATCCTGGTTTTTGATTTACAGGGTTTCTCTGTGAACCTGGAAGAGGCATTAAACAGTGCCAGCCTGAATGTAGAAAAACAACATGGAGACCAAGTCCACCCCAATCCCCAGAAAGATATTGCGAAAATTCCCCCATGTCCCCCTTCCCCAGGGTCTCTAGGAGGGCAGGGACTGGATGACAACAAGCAAACAGGGCTTCCACAAATGTGTGGCTTAATTTAGCATTTGTTTTGCTCATATGTGCCTTAAATGGACACATGGACTGAAAATGTATTAATTGTGTGCCTGACTTGTTGGCTCTC
Organism: Crocidura indochinensis; assembly: GCA_004027635.1. Classification (NCBI taxonomy): domain Eukaryota; kingdom Metazoa; phylum Chordata; class Mammalia; order Eulipotyphla; family Soricidae; genus Crocidura; species Crocidura indochinensis. The sequence goes on from PVKC010032838.1 coordinate 2,853, forward strand.
AGCCTGAGTCTGAATAAACCTATCTCTGTCCTCTTTCCTCTAGGTCCTGTTGTGCATGACAACCAACAATCTCCCAAAAGAGGGAGTCAAGGAACTCTCAAACCACACTCAAACTTGATGGCATGCACGGACACCCCAATGACTGGACTGTTCTGTGCTCTGGACCACTGGCAAATCCCAGGGAACTTCCTCCATCGTTGGAACAATGTAAGCCCTGTCTCTGTTGAATGCAGAAGAGAGAGCCAAACAATCCCCAAGGTATTTAACAAGGAATCCTCTCATTTGTCATCATGTTTGTCCTAATTTTTTATCACACAGCATCAAGCATGGAACCATCAGAATTCTACAGTGGTCAACTCTTTCTTTGTTTCTTCCCCTTTCCTTTGTCTATTCAGCTATTAGCTCCCCACAAAAAATCAGGTCTGTTCTCATCCTCACTGGACGGAGAGAACCTTGTTATAACTTTGCATGTTCTGCATCCTTTTTGTTTTTGTGTCTTCTTGGGGCCATACCCCACAATGCCCAGGATTTACTCCTGGCACTGTTCTCAGGGAGCATGCCTGGAAGTGCTCAATGAAATTTAAGGGAACTTGAGTCAGCTGCATGCAAGGCAAGCACCCTGCCCACTGTTCTCTCTGTCCTCTTATCCTTTTTTGCTTGTTGGTTTTCTTTAAAACTATACACAAAAAAACTATGCACTTTCTGAGGGTGTGACAGGATAGGGAATTTCAGTTCCCTGTCAAACACATAACTGACAGTTCTATTGGATCCAACTAATTCCCACAGGGGATGATTTAGGTAGGGGTAGAGCCAACTTCTAATTCTGGATTTTATCTGGAATGGTATACTGACATGGTCCCTTCTGAATCACACTTCTCTGCTATCGTTAGTGACTTTATAGCCATAGGGAAGAACCTTCCCACATTCCACAGGCCTCACATGTCAATCAGTTGACCAGCCAGTCACTGATAACCATCTTTTATCTAAGTATGGGTGCTGCCTCTGGGCTCCCTACCCTCAAGGATCTTATCTCTTCTGACAGATTTAAATTTCTGGGGCTGGAGAGATAGGAGAGAGAGTAGCATGTTTGCCTTGCATGCAGGAAACCAGGCACCACTGTACCCCATATTGCTCCCCAAATTCCTCCAGGAGTGACTCCTGAGCGTAGAGCCAGGAGAAAGCCCTGAGAACCATAGGATGTGGTTCCCAAACAAAACACAGCTATAAAATTTAAGTTTCCGATTTTAAAAAGGGAAATCTAAATTAAGAACATTTTATAGGGACTGGCTAGAGTGCAGAGTTAAGGCACTTGCCTGGTACACAATCAACACTGATTCTAACCCTATATAGCATATGGTCCCCATCACTGGGAACAGAGCCAGAAGGAAGCCCTGAGCATCACCAGGTATGCTCCAAACCACCAAAAAATATTAAAGCAACTGGAATTCAGGAGGAGAGGTAACTAGCTCAGAAAAACAAAGACCAAGCAGGATGGAGATTTCAGTTATTCATAGAATAAATATTTGTCTAATTCCTGGTCTTGGTCCAGCATTATTCTAAGTGTTGTTGTCTTGCTTGGAAACAGAACTAAAACAAAAACAACTGAATAAACAAGCTCATCTCATGGTTTCAGACATAAATGAAAGAAAAATTTAAAAATTTAAAGGACAATACTTCAAGGGTGGAGAGACCCTGTATCTCCTAGGCCAAGGGAATTCCTTCTCTAATGCCCCCAATTTTTACTATGCCTATGCAGGAAAAGAAAAAAAAAGATGAAATACAAAGTTAATTATTAAAATTTAAAGGACCTTGGTGGAGCAAATCATTTGCTCTGCAGATCAGTGAGGGTCTTCTGCTGAGAAAATTTAGGTTCCCCCAATTTATGCTCAGACTTTTTTAATACCAAGTTAGGACACCAAATCTCCCATTGACTCAAAATTCTGCACCTTTGTAGACACTGTGTTTCAACATTGCACAAACAGCATTTGCCCCCCAAAATTGTAATCAGATATTAGGTCTGGAAGTTTCCTTAAGACCTTCCAGGACTCAGACTGATTTTTCGTTATCATTTCTACAAAGAGGAAATTCTGCTTAAGAAGAAAATGCCATTTTTCATAGATTGTGAGTCTTTCAGACTTCTTTAATGTTGTCCAAGCCTATTGATTGAGTGAGCAATAGAATAGAGTGAACATTTAGCACCATTATTATACTCTCAGTACCCAGGACCAAGCCTGGAATACAGAATGATTGTTAGAATAGGCTCACATCTAGAATTTTGGTCTTACCATATTACAAATGTGATGAGGCTATTTCTTTTACATGACTTTTGTGCATGAATAGATCAATTCTTTAATATGGCACGAAGCTTTAAAAATAGAAAGTTGAAGCTAGAGGCAAAGGAAAGTGTAATTATTATTCATGGGTACTGTAAGGTAATGCATCTAGCTGCCAAGAGAGTTAATGAAAGTGCCCACTGCAGAAAAATGATGTAAAGATCCGCATAAAACTGCACTATCATTTTTAGTATCAATTAATGTCTTTAACAGTGTTCATTAAAGCAATGCATAATAGTCAAGAGAAATTAATGCCATTTTTTTTTTTTTGGTAATTTCTTTCCGAGTGAAGAAGGCTCCCTCCATGTCTGTCTAGCCCTTACCTCAAAGCAGGATATTTATTATGCCAGAACCTTCTTAAAGTCAAGCTGCTAAATCCTTTGGGTAGATGATGGTAGAGTGAGTGTGATGAAGCCTGTTTGGAGAAATAGTCAACATTTATCTCCCGCATTGTTCTGTCTCCACCTGGATTCTCATCCTAGAATTTGATATTTCTCTAACTCTGGCTCTTCCTCCAAAACCTAAGAATGGCACATGATTCTTCTATCACTGCCGGTTTCCAAATTCATCTCTTTCCATTTCATAGACACTATTACTCTTTAGGCTACCTTGGGTTTTGCATAACCAACCTTATTATTCTTGAATCTGTGTTAGACATATTCCAATCCAATGTTGTGTGAGAGGGTCTCCTAAAAATTTAGATTCTCCTAAATTCTCCTTCCTAAGAAGAAATATTTAAGAAAAGATAGTGTCCTTTGTACACTATATTTCAAGAAATGACACATAGGATCCTTATTGCCATTTGGTCCTCAGAAGGAAAGTTAGCCTGCAGACATAGTCAATACCTGAAGTTGAAGACAGTAAGTACAAAAGAGCTGGAATCTTGATGAAAATTACGAGTTGAGTTGAATGAACTTTCACAAGAGCTACCCTATAGCCAGGTTTCTATAAGATGTGAAAGTAGGGACAGGAGAGACAGTAAAGTAGATAAGGTGCTTGCCTTGCACAAGACCAACGCAGGTTCAATTGCCAGCATCCCATCTGGTTACCCAAGCACCTCCTGAATGCAGAGTCAGGAGTAACCACTGAGCATGACTCAATTACAAACAGAAAAAGAGATATAAGAATATTTGTCCGATTGCTTAGATAAGTTATAGTTGGAATTTCTGACTCCTTTAGTCTCATGCATTCTGGTTGATGCCATCTCAGAGATTTGTCTTTATCCTACTTTTGACCAAAACCAAATCATGTTCCAGACAGTTACTAAAGTGATGCATTTTTTTGTTTTGTTTTGTTTACTTGGGACCACACCAGATGATGCTGGGGAGCTACTCCTGCCAGTGCTCAGAGAACCAGGGATCAAGTTTGGGCCTCATACATGTCAAAGCCTGTGCTCACCCTGTTAAACTATCTCTTTGGGCTTAGCCTGATCCTTTTATAGGAATAAAGTCAGATTATATAAGTAGCCTCCTCAAAACCCTTCAGCAACTTCTTCTGAGAAAGATTTTGGTTTATTAACATGATATGCTACGCCATATAAAATATCAAAGGCTGCAGAACAAATTATTCCCAAATATTAGTCCTTTTTATAATGAGCAGGTTTTGTCTCACAATTTCTGTGGGCTAAGAAAATGAGTTTAGAGGCCAAAGTGGTGGGGCAAGCAGTAGGGCATCTGCCTTGCACTCGCTAACCTAAGACAGGCTGTGGTTTGATCCCCCAACGTCCCATATGGTCCCCCAAGCCAAGAGCGATTTCTGAACACACAGCCAGGAGAAAGCCCTGAGTATCACTGGGTGTGCCCCCCACCCCAAAAAAAAAAAAAAACAAAAAAAGAATATGAGTTTAGTGGTGAGGTTTTGTCTCAGATCTCTCCCAATTTTGCAATCCAGACATTGTTGAGAGCTTGTTGAAGCTGAAGAGTTGCTTCCAAAATGGCTCACTCCCATGGTTGAAAAACTCAAAAGGCTGATTGGATGCCTGCCCAATGTAGCAGCCAGCTCCTACCACAGCAAGAAATTTAAAAGAAAGCAAGGGAGAAAGCCATATACATTTTTTTTTTAAGTTTTACATTATCCATATTCTAGCTATAAGGTTCAAATGATCCTGGGGAATGGTATTAGCACTTGCCTTTTAAAAGGGTGAATAGTAGAGAGTTGATGTAAACCATCTTCAAGAAGAACCCGAAGGCCTCCTTTTGCCCTCCTGGAGAAGCCACATTCCAACCCCCACTATCCATATCCCTGCCCATCAGGGTGTCTTAAGTTCAATCACCAGCACATTCCCACCTTAGTTCTCTCCCACATTATCCCCTCACAGATTTAGATATGTCTCAGTCGCAAATGCTCAACACCTCCTCAGAACAGTTTTCAACCCCACTCCACAAATAAGTACCTGTGTCACCTTGTTTCATACTGTTCTTTGCTGTCCCTCTTATCCTTTGTCACAATCAAATGTTTAATTTTTTTATTAGTTTGTTTTCCAAACGTTCCAGGGAAGAGACAATAATTCCAGTCGCCAAAGTGTCTCCAGGTAGTTGATCCAGCAGAAGCTTGCTAGCCATCTTGGTGAGATACGTGGTGGACAAACACAGGTTTGCCAGCCATCCTAGTGGGGTCAGTAGTGAACAAACAATGGCCTTATACTTACATGGGCCTTATCACTGGCACAGAGGTATGTCAGTGACCAACCCAGCCCAAACACACCTGTCAAGGTTTCCTTTGGAACATAAATGGGACTGGGGAGCTCTGAGGGCTGCCTCCTGCTTGGTTTGGAAGCAGAAAAGCAATGAGACCACAACACAGCTGGAAAGACATGTCCCAAACACTTAGCTCCTATGCTCTGGACATGGCAAAAATGGGGAACCCTAGTGGGGATGGAAGGATCTACAAAGGACAGAAGAGCCCCAGCAAAAATGGGACCAGCAAGGATGACTTCTGGGTATGTCCTGACATCTCTTCTACCTACTTCTCTCCCACCTGCTTCTCTACCTCCTATTTAGTTCTGACTTTCAGTCTCCATCAGCAATGAGCAGAGGATAGTTGTGGAAATGGACAAATAGTGGCATTCTGCCACAGGGCTGAGGTCAAAGATTAAAGGTCACCTTGAGAGGGTTAGTGGGAGCAGTGTGTTCCAATAGCCCCTTTCACAGGGTCATGTTGGCAATGGATATTCTGAGAGAATCAAGAGTTGCATTATCCTCCGGCCTCTGAGGGGCTGAGATGTCTCCCACTTCCCACGATGCTGCCTAGAAGAAAGCCCAACAGATGTAGAGAGTTGGCAAAGACCTGTCCCAAATCTGCAGGGGATGGGGGCGGAGAGATAGCATGGAGGTAGAGAGTTCGCCTATCTTGCAGAAGGTCGTTGGTTCGAATCCCAGATTCCCATAGAGTCCCCCAAGCCTGCCAGGAGCGATTTCTGAGCATGGAGCCAGGAGTAACCCCTGAGCGCTACCAGGTGTGACCCAGAAACAAAAAAAAAAAATCTGCAGGGGGGGGGGGTCTCAGCCCAGGAGATCCCCAGAGGTCTCTATCTGTAAACACTACAGCGGGATTATTCTTCCAGGCACGGGTCCAACTTCAACCTGAAGTGCTGAAGCTCTCCCCTCAGGCTGTGCAAAGGAAGGCCCTCTCTGGAAGAATTTTTGCTGTTTTTTAGGCCACACCCAGGGATCACTCCTATGGAGCTCTGTGGACTATATACGGAACAGGAGATCAAACTCAAACTGGCTACATGCAAGGTAACACCTTACCCCCTATACTGTCTCCCCAGCACCAAGAATTTTTGTTTTGTTTGCTTTTGTTTTTGATTTTTTAATTTTTTTTTTTTTTTTGGTTTTTGGGCCACACCCGGTGACGCTCAGGGGTTACTCCTGGATATACGCTCAGAAGTCGCTCCTGGCAGGCACGGGGGACCATATGGGGAACCGGGGGATTGAACCGCTGTCCGTCCTAGGTTAGCACAGGCACCTTACCTCCAGCGCCACCTGCTTTTGTTTTTGGACCCAGTAGCACTGAGGGGGTTTCTTCTGACTCTGTGCTCTGAAATTATTCTTGGCAGGCTCAGGGGATCCTATAGGATGCCAGGTTAGAACCTGGGTTGACCAGATATAAGGTATATGCACTCCTTGCTCAATCCCCAAGTACTTTATTGTTTAACTATAAAACATTGTATGTTCTTCATCAAATTGAAACTCTGGGAATTCTTACCTAAACTCACATTGCAGTCAGGAGCTGCCCAGGCCCCTAGACTCTCACTAAATAGGTGGGAAACAGCTTGGCAAAGATAAGGGTCAGAACATCACACAATGCTTTTCAAGCCTCCCTGGAAAAGAATTCTTAATGATTCGTCCTCACTGACTGAAGTGCATAGTTACAGCTAAGTGGATTGCTCTGTCATCTAGAGAGCAACAAAACAGAAACACTAGATAATGACATAATCTGCATGACAGTATGTCAGAGTGCGGGCTTCTATCCTCACCAGGCTGCTGGACTGAAAAAAAGTCATCATTCGCACTTTTTGTTGTCAGCAAAGATATACCTGGGAGAGGCTCTCAGGTGAATTTCATGACTGCAAAGTTACACCCACCTAGAGATACCCACCCTTGAGCAGAACAACACCCACTAGGAAAAGGTCATGGTATTCCTCTTCTCAATAATCCCAGACAGCAGAAAGAGGGTGCTGGGAAGACCATGTGCAGCCTCACATTTATAGGACCATTTAGGGAGTTGCAGATAAAACACACTGTGAAATAAAGGGGCACTGGGGAAACACTGGCTGCACACAGAATTAAGGGGTTTGAGGGTTGTTGTTCAGCGACTACAACCTGTAGTACTCATGGGTTACTCTTGGCCATACTGGGGGATCCATACAGTGTTGGGGATCAAACCGATACCTTCCATGCAAAACCTGTGCTCCCAAGCCTGGTGAAATTCCATTTAGCTGCCTCACCACACTCCAGCACCAATTCAGGCTGAGTGCACAGGAGTTGCAGAAAGAAGCCAGTATTTCTGGACCCTCAACCTTGGACCTGCTCCCCTCCTGGCCTGACCTTGGGCCTCCTGGTCTTTGTCAGGAAAAATAAACAGAGGCTATTCAAGCCACTTCTATGGTGACTATACTGGGGTGTCTCTTTCTACAACCTCCTGTCCATGGCCCCTGCTCAGGACAGGTCCACAAAACAGGAGGGCAACTCTACAGAAATACTCAAAGAAATACACTTTTCTAGAAAAAAAAAAAAAAAAAAAGAAAATCATAGTTAAAATAAAATAAACCATGAAACTGCACAGGGTGCTTTTCCTGTCCTTAGGTTCCCTGTAACCTTCTCCCACCTGCTTCCCTATGCCCTCTATGTGGGTCTGGTCTTCCCATTGAAAGGCTTTTTGGGGCAGCTACCTGCAGGGTCCTACACACTAAGACAGAAGCTGACACATTTTTCTGTACCAGGCCACAAAGTCTGTGTTCTCTTCTGCAGAGCTTGATCTGTTGCAACAGCTCAACTCACTCTGAAGAGTTGTACAAACTTTCACTGGACAGACATACGGCTGAGGCTGGAGACAACTGATTTCTGGGTACAGACCCACAGGTCCACAGTTATTCTAGCTGAGCTGCCTGAGTTGCCTTTCTCAGAAAAATGTGCCTCTCCGGAGGCCAGAGGCTGCTATTTTCTTTCCATACCCAACATTTACCAGACATCCTCATATGTATGAAGATGTCTCCATGACCCCTTCCCTTCCCATCACTATGGTTAATTATTAAGTCCCATTGACCCATTAACCCTTCTCAAAGAAAGTTCTGCCATTGGCACCAATGGAAATGACCAGTCCCAGCTTTAAGATCAGCTTTAAGAGAGAATCTAATGACCCCCAAATTAGCTCCTCCTCCTGTGCCATAAATTATTAAAGCAATTGAAGTTCACAGCCAGAGAACTCAAGACAGCCCGGATCACTGTTGAAGGGAAAAAGAAATCACATCTCAAGTTACCATCAGGAAGCTTGGCCTGGCTTTGGGTTCCTTCACCCTTGGGGTTACCCTTGGGACCATTCCAGAATCTGTTCCCTTTCTCTCAATTCCAGAGTCTTAACTACTCTTGGAATTTAAGGAACGAACTCTGGATACACAGGGTAAAATGTACATCTTCTGTTCATGTGCATGGCAGAATGCCAATGATTTGTGTCCTTAAAGACACTTCCATCTTTTTTGGGAGGCTGGGGGGTCACACCTGACTATGCTCAGAGGTTACTCCTGACTCTGTGCTCAGAAGTCACTCCTGGCAGGTTCGGGGGACCATATGGGATGCTAGGAATCAAACCGGAGTCTGTCCAGGGTTGGCTGCATGCAAGGCAAATGTCCTACAGCTGTGCTATCGCTCAGGCCCCCCACTTTCATCCTTAAAGAAGAAAGGATAGGATTCATGAAAACAGGGAGAGATGGGGTACCTGCCTGTCTGCATGGAACGTCTTGCTGATGTCTTCACACAGGAAAGTGAAAAATGGCAGTAACTGCTCCGGTAATTCAAACAGCAGCTGTCCCTGTGGTTTTGAAGCTGCCGTTCACTTCTTAATCAAAAGACGCCCGGCCTACAGGAAAGGGGCTTTATAAATCACACGCAGCTTCAAGAAGTCAACAAAAGGATTCCAGGCAGAAGGCAGCCAGAGAAAGGGAAATCTGATCTGAGCCCATTTTATTAAGTTAACATTTTTCTACTAGTATTTGTCTTCTCCCCCTCGAAAATTCCTTCCCTGGCTAGGAGGAGAAAGCAGCTAAACTCTTATTGGCAAACCCAAGAGCCAGTGGGCCTTGACTTGGCTTTTCCCTCTCAGATCAGCTTTAAGAGAGAATCTAATGACCCCCAAATTAGCTCCTCCTCTTGTGCCATAAATTATAAAGCAATTGAAGTTCACAGCCAGAGAACTCAAGACAGCCCAGATCACCGTTGAAGGGAAAAAGAAATCACATCTCAAGTTACCATCAGGAAGCTTGGCCTGGCTTTGGGTTCCTTCACCCTTGGGGTTACTTTCATGGCGGTCTATGTTCTGAGCCTTCTTTACTCCTAGTGTTTAAGGAAGACTTTTGCTCCCTCTGCCCTGAATGACCACGTGGTCAAGTGTTCTTCCTGCCTTCGAGGAAAATGGACTGGCTGGACTTTTCCTGCTATTCCTTCACCCATCAAAGTGGTAAGCACCATCATGCCTCAGCTTCCTTTCAAGCAAAAAAATATCTACAAGTGAAAGAAAGCTCTACAATTTGGACTGCATCCATCAATTTTTTTGGAGACTATGTGAAGCATGTCTTTATTTTGTGGGGAGGGAGAGGGCAGGGGTCTAACAGTAATAAAGAAAAGTGAGGAGGTACTTGTGATGATATACCAGAAGAGATGACTGGGCAGTTGACTCAGGTAGAATATCTACCCTGTGTGTATGTGAAACCCAGAGTTAGAGCCTCAGCACCATGCCACACGGCTGGGGTGATTCCCAGTCACTTCCAGGACATACCACAGCCAAGTGCGCAAACCCTGGGAACAGTGAGAGTGTTGATAGAAACTTCAAAGGGCAGAGAAGGAAACAACACAAGGTGAGACTATTTCAGTAGCTCTCGTGTTCAACTTGTTTCAGTCCAGAATGTTGGGAGCTGGTGTAGGGGAAGTGGTGTGGTCTGACCACGGAGCCCTGGAAGGATTTAGGGCTCTGCAAAGACAGTTGGATGAGGCTCCAAGCATTTTTGTTTGCTTGGGTTTTCTGGCTTATTACCTGACTGGCTGAAAGCTCACACCAGTCAGGGTCTGGCAAATGCAGATAGAAACTCAGGCAAGAACCTCAGGGATCACTTTGTCAACAGAGTTGACAAGTGGGTAAATAGTTGAATCGTGTGGTTGCTCTGGGGCCAGAGCATTGTATCCTGGGGGCTCTGCAGACGGGGGAGTTGACCTGTGAGACCAGCCAGAGAACCACGGATAGGGAACCACACCTCTACCCGCAAGGCAGCTGGAGACTGCTGCCAGGCAGACTGCTTGGACCCAAGGAGATTCACCTTAGAGGACCTGCTGGAAAAGAATCGTGCGATTGATTTGTAATTAATGACCTGCCCAACTCTGAAAGAGCTTTGGAGATCTCTAAGCCTCAAATTATACACACTAGAATAGTTGCAGACAAGCTAGGCCCACAGGCCAACTCTTGTTTTAGTAAATAAGGTTTTTTTCTTAAGAGGCAGCCATGTTTGTTCATCAGCATTTTGGCCTTTGCTACTTTTTTACTGCAGGAAGTCTCAGGGTTAAAAGAGCCTGGTGTATTGACTACATGTTCCCCTACCAGAAAGTATGTAGAGTCCTGCCCCAGGGTCAAAGGCTCATGCCTATTCCCAGAGGTGGTCAATATACAGAAGTTCACAGACTGAAGTCAAGATTGGATTCACTATCACAGACAAGCAAAAGTAGAAGAAATGGAGATTGTGATATTAATAGTATGAACTATTACAAAGCCATTGAGAATGCTCTTCTGAATCACTTTCATAGTTTTTGAAAGACTGAAACTATTTTGTCAAACTAAAAAGTGGGACCTCAGAGACAGCATGGAGGTAAGGTGTTTGCCTTTCATGCAGAAGGTCATTGGTTCAAATCCCAGCATCCCATATGATCCCCCGAGCCTGCCAGGAGCGATTTCTGAGCATAGAGCCAGGAGTAGCCCCTGAGTGTAGCCGGGTGTGACCCAAAAACAAAAAGAAAAAATAAAGTTAAAAAGTACAGAAAATACATACCTAAACTTATCTAAACAAAATAATAAAATAAATGTCTATCTATATCATATAAATAATATATAATAAAATTAAAAGTTTATCTAAACAAAATTAACTTTTCTTTTAACTACAGAGCAAACTAAAGATGGAAATGACCAAAATTTGCATTTGAGAAATAGGAATTTGGATGATATTTGGGTTTTGGGTTTTGTTCAT
>PVKC010032839.1:0-14137 GCA_004027635.1 Crocidura indochinensis
CCCCCCCAATCAACATATTGAGAGCTTATTATGAAAAAATGTACTCTGTTAAACTATAGAACCTAGAAGAAATGGACAGATTTCAGGAAAAATATAATATACCAGAAATGAAGGAGGAGAAGTATAAAGCCTAAATAGGTCAATCACAAGTAAGGAAACTGAAATAGTACTTAGGAAATTACCAAAAATAAAAGTCCAGGACCAGATTGGTTTATGCGTGAGTTTTATCAAACTTTCAGAGAAAAGCTACTAACATTGATCCATATATTCTTCAAAACTTTTGAAGAGATGGTGGTCCTTCCTAGTAACTTTTATAAAGCTAACATCACACTCATTCCCAAAACTGATAGAGATAATAACAAGAAAGAAACCACAGTCCAATCTCACTGATAAACTTTGATGCAATAATCCTTAATAAAATATTTAGCAAACTGAATCCAACATCAAAAAGATTATATATTATGACCAAGTAAATTTCATCTCAGGGATGCAAACATGGTTCAATATATACAAATTTACTCCATATAATACACCACATCAGTAAATAGAAGAATTAAAAACCACAAAATTATTCTATTTATGATTCTAATTATGATTCAGAGAAAGCATTTGACATAATCCAATACCCATTCGTGACTAAAACCCTCAGAAAAACAGATGTAGAAGGAACCCTCACCAAGATAGTAACAGCTATCTATATTTAAAAAAGTCCATAGCCAATATTCTTCTTCTTTTTTTTTTTTTTTTTGTCTTAGAACTGCTATTTATTTCCCATCACTCCTACTCTTACCCTTGGGGGTGGCTAGTCTCTCCAGCTCACAGATCCGAAGCCCTCTGCTGGGGAAAGTGCTGCAGGGCTGTGGATCTGCTCTGTGGGGAATGCTGGGGGCACTATCAGAGAAGCAAGACTGTGGGTGGCACCCCTGGCACTGGGCTGGTGCTGAAAGGCAACCTATTAGCCCTGCTCAGCGATGTGCCTGGGTTTTCCCCCTTCAGCCAGGTAGAGGCAGCTGACAAAGCCAAAGTCTCCTCCTACCACCTCAGAGGTCTGTCAGGAAGTGGCATGCAGCATCCTGGGTTCAGGCTCCTGTTCCCAGGCTTCCCATGGAGAAAAGAAAGATGAGAGAGGAGGAGGTGATGGTGGAGGAGGAGGAGGAGAAGGAGGAGGAAGAGGAGGAAGAGGACAGAGTGAAGGCCTCAGCTATTCACATCCCTTCCAGGGGTGTCACCTCCAGCTCCCCACAAAAGCTGCTGTCAGGGTTGTAGGGCCTGGGAGATATTCAGTGGCTGACATGCAGCTGGGACATGTCATGGGGACAAGGGCACTGGTTGGGTCATTTGTTGGCCACAACAGAGAGCTGTTCTCGAATGCGGCCCAACCTATCAAGCATGGTGTCCAGCGTCTTCTTTACTCAGCTCCACCGTGACCGCAGAGATGGACGGTTCATCTCCGCACACGCAGGGGATCTTCCTGGATCTTCAACTGGAGCAGACAGGTAGGGACGGCATGCGACTGATGCTGTTTGAGGCGGTCTTGATGTCAACTCTCCAGTCCAGGTCAACCAGGCGTGGCAGAGAAATCTTATTGGCTTGGGCTTCAGTTCTCCAGGTAGATATGTGTTACAGGATGATATTTTTCAGTAGGTTATTGAGGCTCTGGTGGAAATCCTCAGGAAAGAGAGCCAAAATCGTCTCAGCGGAGGACAGGTTGTGGAAGGTCACCAGCCTGGTGAGGCAATGCAGGGCCTGGAGCAGTTGCTCTGCCTCTGCCTGGGTCACAGACAAACTGGAAGACATACTCTCCAACAGCATCTGAGAGCCCAGGGCTGAACTGGAGAAGCTATCTTCACACAGCTGTCTGACGACATCCTTAATGGCAAAAAAAAAAAATTGAAAGCTCTTCCACTATGGTCAGGCATTGGCAAGGATATTCATTGTCGTCACTCTTATTCAACAGAGTATTAAAATTCTGGCAACAGCAATCAGACAAGAGAAGGAAATAATAGGAATCTAAATTAAAAAAGAGGAAGATAAACTATCTCTATTTGCAGATGACATGATGGAAGATCTTATCAAGATGACATATGTAAGGTTCTGGGGCTGGCGAGGTGGCGCTAGAGGTAAGGTGTCTGCCTTGCAAGCACTAGCCAAGGAAAGATCGGGACTGTGGTTCGATCCTCCGGTGTCCCATATGGTCCCCCCAAGCCAGGGGCAATTTCTAAGTGCTTAGCCAGGAGTAACCCCTGAACATCAAATGGGTGTGACCCAAAAAAACAAACAAAAAAAAAAAGATGACATATGTAAGATTCTAAAGAATATACAAACAAAGCTCCTAGAATTAATAAACCAATACAGCAAAGTAGCTGACTTCAGAGTCAATATAAAAAGATGGCTACATTTTCTATACAAATAACAGCTCAGAGGAGGAGATTGAGTCTATCTCATCTAAAATAGTGTCTAAAACTATCAAGTGCCTACGTATAAACCTAACAAGATAGGTGTGAGATCTACACCACAAAAACTTCAAAACAGTTAAGAAAGAAATTGAAAAATACCTAAGGATATGGAAGAATATGACAAGTTCATGAATTGGAAGAATCAATATAATCAAAATTGCCATATTACCTAAACTACTGTATATATATTCAATGTAATCCTTATTCAAATTCAGACAACATTGTTCAAGGACTTAGAAAAAACAATTATAAGGTTTGCATAGAACCTTAAAAGACCTAGGCTGCCAAATACATACTGAGAACTTGAAGCTGTATTCCAAAGCATAGTGATCAAAACAGCATGCTATTGGGAAAATGATAGACTTTCAGACCAATGAATCAGAAAAGAATAGCCAGTGACAAACCCACAAGAATATGGTCAACTAATCTTTGAAAAAGGAATCAAGAACTTGAAATGGAATAAAGTCAGTCTCTTCAACAAATGATGTTAGAACAATTCAATAACTGTGTGTAAGGAATTAAAGACCAGTCCAGATCTCACACCTTATACAAAAGTCTATTCAAAGCTGTAAATACCTTGAGATTAGATCCTCAATACCTTGAGATTAGGCCCTAATACATAAAATTGATTGATGCAAAATATGCAGAATACTTTAAGACAGTTGTCAAAGAAATCTTTGGTGATAGGATGTCAATGGCAAGGGTTATATCACCAAATCTGAATAAATGAGACTAATCAAACTAAAGAGTTTCTGTATTGTTAAAGAAGGGTGGGCTAAAATTAGAGGACAGCTAACTGAATGCAAAAAAAATTTAGCACTCACTACATCAGATACATGTTTGATATCTAGGATAAACAAAGTACTCACAAAGGTTAACTCCACAAAACCTAAAAAACAATTCAGAAAATGGGGAGATAAAATGAATAAACACTTCTCTGAGGAACACCAACAGATGGCTAACAGACACAAGAAAAATATCCATATCACTTATTATTAAAGAAATCCAATTAAGACAACAAGACGTCATCTTACACCAGTGAGGATGGCACATATCAAAAATACTGGGAACAATCTCTGTTGGTGGCGATGTTATGAGAAAGGAACTTTTATTCTATACTGTTGTGAATACTTCCTGGTCCAATTCCTCAATAAATTCAAAATTGAGCTGCCTTATAACCCAGAAATCCAGTTTTTGGGTACCTGTCCAGGACAGAAAAAAATTCATCCTAACGGATGTATGTATGTCATTATTCATTGCAACACCCAGTATAATAGCCAAGACTTGAAGTCAACATAGATATCCAACAACAGATGAGTGAATCATAAAAATGTGGTACATATATACAATATACTACATAGCCATAAGGTATGATGCAATCATGCAACTTGGGCCTGTTATACCGGCAGGCTGGGAGACAGGGATGGTAATATGGGATGCACTTGAGGAACATTGATGGAAGAAGGTGGACACTAGTGATGGGATTGGTCCTGATTCATTGTATGTCTGAAACACAACTACAAAGGACTTATAAGACACAATCGTTTCAATAAAATAAAGTTTGGGGTTGGGAGTTTACTCCTGCTCTGCACTCAGAAATTGCCTCTGGCAGTCTCAGGGTAACATATGGGATGCCAGGGATCGAACTCGGTTCCATCTCGGGTCAACAGCATGCAAGTCAAACACCCTATGCTGTACTATTGCTCTGGCTATCAATGAAGTAAAATTTAAAAAAAGACTAAATATTGAGCTTTTATATGACTCATCAATACTGTTTCAGGAAATATACCTAAGGTATTAAAAACACAATGCAGAAAAGATATCAACACTCCATTTTTCTTAGTAGCTCTATTCACAATAGTCAGAATCTAGAACCTGCCCAATTACACAAGAACAGATGAGTAGATAAAGAAGCAATGTAGATCTACATAATGGAATACTACACTGCTTTTAGGAAATATGAAGTTATAAAATTGCTTACATATGAATAGACATGGAAAGTATCATGGTATGTGAAATGAGCCAGAGAGAGGGGACAGGCATATGATTGTATTCATCTGCTGTATTAAAAAGACACCATAGTTAGAGAATAATATCCAAAGACAATATAAATGATGTTTGGGGAAATGTACAATGATAATAGTATGAAATAATTACTCTGGACAAAAATTTGGCAATTAAAGGAAGTAAAATAATATGCATAAAGCCCCTTCAGTAACAGTATTGTGATACATGTTGACTAAAGGTCTGAGAGAGAGAGAGAGAGGGAGGGAGAGAGAGAGAGAGAGAGAGAGAGAGAGAGAGAGAGAGAGAGAGAGGTGTCTGCCATATAAAGCCATCCAGTAAATAGTTGGTTGTAAATAAAACTTGGTGAAAAGATTTATGCTGGAACATTATATGGCTGAAACTCAACTGTAAACAACTTTTTAACTCTATATTTTAAGGTGTTTTATTTAAAAAATAAATAATAAATGAGACTAACAAATGAGTGAGAAAATCGAGATAAACTGAATCATAGATAAAAGGGTATTCCTCAAAAATGTAAGAATAGAGGTCCTGTATGACCCAGTGATTCTACTTGTTTGCATCCACCCACAAATACAAAAACAGTCACTTTAAAAGTTATATGCATTCCTATGTTCACTGCAGCATATAATAATCAGGTTATGGAAACAACATATATGCCCACTGATAAGTGAATGAATAAATAGCTTGTGGTATGCAAGCATCCAAAACATAATTATTAATGATATTATAAAATTATACAATTTTGATCTAAACTATAATAATTAAATAAAATTAAAATATATATTAGATATTAATTAATCCTTTATCAGGTGAGTATTGGGTGAAAATGTTCTGACATTCAGAGGGCAGTCTTTGTATCCTACTCACCATTTCCTTTTCGGTGCCATATATTTGATCTATTTTAGCATAATATTTTACTTTAAATTTATTAATATCAGTTAATGAACAAGAAAAAGAAATTGAATAAAAATAAAATATTGTGTTTTATATTTGTGAATTGATTAGTGAATATCTTAGTTATAAATTTAAGGGTTGTTTGATTTTTCATTTGTTTACTTGGCCAAACTCTGTGATGCCCAGAGTTTACTCCTGCATCTGCACTCAGAGAACACTCTTTGTGGGATAGGGAATCATATTGGTACTAGGGCTAAAATCTGGTCAGCCATATGCAAAGCAAGTGTTTTACTCATTGTACATCTAAGCCCAGTATTTTAATTTTTGATTAAGTTGTAGGTTCTATACTGGATTTCCCACTGTTATAGCACTTAAACTACTTCAGATTATTGTTATTTAGGAAAACAATTTATAGAATATATTGTAGCTTCCCAATGACTCTCAAATTGTGTAACCAATCAATTTCATTGATGAACAAGTCATAACTTTTCTAACATCTTCAGAGATCTTGCCAATAGTCTCAGTCTGCAGATTATTATAATTTTAAGTTTCCCTGAAATTTACTCACCTGATATTTTCATAACTTTACCAGTTGCCAACAACTGATATTCATTAAAACCTTTTGAACTAAAGTCCACAGGGCATCTTTAGCTTCTTCTGGAAATTGATTCCCAAGTGCCTTGTTTCAAAGGAGCAGATAAAGTCTGTGTCACAGGTCACCATTGCATAGAATATGCACAGAAATCCTAACTTTTCAGTACTGCAATATAATTAGTTATGAACCCCAAAAGTGTTTTCTCAATCTGAGAAGTCTTTTATTAGCTCTACACTGCTACTTTTGATTTTTTTATTTGTCATTTAAGTTTCTAAATTAAGAACTCTATTTTTCAGGAACTTAATTACTGTTTAAATTATTTAGATTAATTGTTTAAAAGTTCAAATTAATTAAGATTTTTAAAGATTTTTAAGTCGTTTATTCCCATTTCCTCCACCCCCAAATAACATGGCAAACTGTGAGCAGGTAATATTTAGAAAATATATTTATTTTTATACTATTTATATACGTGCATGTCTTCCTTTATCTTTTAGAATTAAGAAGTGAATTGACTGCATAGTCATTAAGACTATGAAGAGTTTGAACACTCCTATCTCTAATTTCCAAAATCACTGATATTATCATTAAATGAACATAAATATTGGAATTGCATGTTTATGAAATTCTGGAAAAAAAAACTCAATGCTACTGGTGACAAGCACAGGTAAGTACAACCAGAGAAATAAGGGTCTCTGAGAAAACTCAACATTCTCACATAGCTTTTATGGTAAGACAATAAATTACACAAGAGTACAAGGCTTCCTCATCTTACTGTGAGGTAAGTAAACCATCCTATAATAAAAATATTCTGAGTAAAAAGTGCATTTAATAGGGACCAGAGCATTAGTACAACTGATAGAGTTCTGGCTTTGCATGCTGCAACCTGGATTTGATTCCTAGCATACTATGTGGTCTCCCAAGCATCATCAAACATAATTCCTGACTGCAGAGCCAGGAGTAGGCCCAGATGCAACCTAAAAGAAACTGAAATTGCATTTATTATAGCTAACATAACAGTATAGCTAAGCCTACCTTAAATGTGTCCAGAGCTACCTTATCATAAGTGAAAATTTTAATGTAAAATAATTCTCAGTCAATATGTTCTCTAATTATGTTAGCTCTAAATAGTTACAAATGCTGACTGGAAGATTCCTTAATAGTACTTTGTTAAAAAATTATCTTGAGCAGATAAGACTGTGTTTTATAAACCTAAATAAATGTGTGTATATTTTATATAATATTGAAATTTCCTTTTTTATAAATGAACAGTTAATCCCCAAAGGACAATTATAGTCAATACCCTTACCACTTCCTGTTCTCAATGTACCAGCAATGTTGGAAATACAGTTTTTGAAGTGATAGTTAAGCAAAATATTCTGATATGTTTTCTGTGGTTGCTCCATTATCTCTTCCATGTGATGTCAAATCAATGCCCAGAAATGTCAGTATATGATAGAAAATCACAAAACTTAATGCTTATTAATACCTAGGGATGTCTGAGCCTTTGTTATGGAGAAATAAAGGTAATATAAAATGACTAAATCTGAAAAAATATAAAAAATTACTGTATAGACATTGATTTGAAAATCATATAAGAGTAACAAAACAATAAACTACATTTGGGACTGCAGCACTGTCTTTATTGGGAACATTTTCACAGGTTGCTTAAAGAGAAAATAAGGGAACTAAACTATGAAGGAGATGAATGTCAATTTACTGATATATAGTAAAGCATCAGAAAATAAATGATGGTGATTGCTAAAAAGAAGCGAAGAATTCACAAGTGAGAAACATTTTCTCAAAGAGTAAGAAGTGAAACTAATAAGTTAGATCAAATTAACATGCTTTTGATGTATGAAATTCCAAATATTTCATAAGAAATTAAAAGAACATATAAAATCAGTATTGTCTGAAAAATTTAGTTCAGATTGTAGAAAATAAACTTGATGTAATATTACAAGAATTTTGTAAATACGGTCATCTTCATGGGAGATATGAGGCTTTCAAAGAGCAAGCCAGTCCAATTAAGACTGTGGTCCCACCAACTGTATGAATGGTGATTTGATTGCTAGTTTCAATTAAGTTAATTTCTCCTACTTTGAAATTGCATTCAGTTTTTAATCCCTGATCTTACCTTTTTCCTTTTAGAGCTACTGAAATGCAACAATGAAAAACAGGACCACACTGACTGGGTTTATCTTGCAGGGCCTCACAGACCAACCTGATCTCCAGGTAGTAATATTCATCTTTCTGTTTCTGGCCTATCTGCTAAGTGCACTAGGCAACCTGTCTATCATCATACTCACTCTGGTAGACCCTCACCTTAAGACTCCCATGTATTTCTTTCTCCGAAATTTCTCATTCTTAGAAATTTCTTTCACATCGATTTTTATTCCCAGACTTCTAACAAGTTTGATAACAGGAATTAAAGATATCAGTTTTGCTGATTGCTTGACCCAGTACTTTTTTGCTATCTTACTTGGGGGAACAGAATTTTATCTCCTAGCTTCTATGTCCTATGATCGCTACGTGGCTATCTGTAAACCCCTGCATTACCTAACTATCATGAACAATAGAGTGTGCATACAACTTGTATTCTGCTCATGGCTGGGTGGACTCCTGACTATCTTACCCCCATTTGTCCTCGTGATGCAGATAGATTTCTGTGGCTCAAATGTGCTCAATCAATATTATTGTGACTTCAGACCCCTCCTTAAGATTGCATGCTCAGACACAAGCCTCCTAGAACTAATAGTCAATTCTTTGGCTGTTTTGACTCTGGTGGTAACTCTGGCAATGGTGATACTTTCTTATACATACATTATCAAAACTATCCTGAAGATTCCTTCTGCTCAGCAAAGAAACAAGGCTTTTTCCACTTGTTCCTCTCACATAATTGTCCTCTCCCTCTCTTATGGAAGCTGCATCTTTTTATATCTTAACCCCTCACCTAAAAAAGCAGGTAATTTTGATAAGGAAGTATCACTGCTCATGACTTCAGTTAGCCCTTTATTGAATCCATTTATTTATACACTAAGAAATAAACAGGTAAAGCAAGCCTTTAAAAGTATAGTTAAGAAAATTATCAAACTATAACAATCATTTGTCTTAATAAAATCTATACACATTAATTATATCTACTATTTTTGTTGTTGTTGTTTTTGTTTGTTTTTTTGGTCACACCCAGCAGCGCTCAGGGGTTATGCCTGGCTTTATGCTCAGAAATAGCTCCTGGCAGGTTCAAGGACCATATGGGATGCCTGGATTCGAACCACCGTCCTTCTGCATGCAAGGCAAATGTTTTACCTCCATGCTATCTCTCTGGCCCCATAGCTACTGTATTTAAATTATACACTGGACACTGATACAAAAATGTAAGCAACATGGCTCTAGAACCCTCCAATCTAGTATACAGAAAGAAATAAAATATAATCAAATAGTAAATGCATCTACAAAGCAATAAATAAAGTATGTACAAAAATTTGAGAAAAATAACTTTATTCTTAAATATTGGGTTATCTCACTTGTAACAACTTACATTTGCTGATAATAGATATAAATTTGGAATGAAAAGTAAGAAGCCGGGGCCTGTGAGATAGCATGGAGGTAAGGTGTTTGCCTTTCATGTGGAAGGTCATCGGTTTGAGTCCCTGTGCCCCATATGGTCCCCCGTGCCTGCCAGGAGCAATTTCTGAGCATGGAGCCAGAAGTGGCACCTGAGCACTGCCGGGTGTGACCCAAAAACCAAAAAAAAATAAATAAATAAAAGTAAGAAGCCCAATATTTTATTTACCTTAAAAATTGTTAAGACATTGTATAAACAAGAAATTTTATAAGAATGCAAACATCAGGGGCCCAGGAAATAGCATGGAGGTAAGGCGTTAGCCTTTCATGCAAAAGGTCATCGGTTCGAATCCTGGTGCTCCATATGGTCCCCCGTGCCTGGCAGGAGCAATTTATGAGCATGGAGCCAGGAGTAACCCCTGAGCACTGCTGGGTGTGACCCAAAAACCAAAAACCAAAAAAAAAAAAAAAATAAAGAATGCAACATCCAATTCACTTAAGGATAATTTACTAGAACAGAAAATATAAATATTCTTATGTAAAAGATGTATGTGAAGTTATTCACAAAAAGTTGCTTTTAAGCAAATAGTTAAAGGTTATAATCTGGGGCCGGAGAAATAGCATGGAGGTAAGGCTTTTGCCTTGCATGCAAAAGGTCGGTGGTTCAAATCCCAGCATATCATATGGCCCCCTGAGCCTGCCGGGAGCGATTTCTGAGCGTAGAGCCAGGAGTAATCCATGAGCACTGCCAGGTGTGACCAAAAAAACAAACAAAAAATAGTTATAATCAATGTCCATAATGTCGAGAGAGGAAGATTGTTTATTGACTTTATAAGCACTGATTTATTTGAGTTTTCTAACTAAGTAAACAAAAAAGTTCCATATTAAGACAGCTTTAAGAAAATGTCAATTAATATGTTATTTTAAAGAATTTGTGTTTAAATGTATTTAAATACATTGTGTTAAGTAAATTGAAATTCTAAGTACTATATTACATGGAATTATATTCATGTATTGATGGTCAAAATATAAACAGGAGCTGGGAGTTGATAAGAAATAGTCATTTCATAATTTACAGTCTGTTTATTTTATGAAAAGTTTTCTCAGAAAATAAGTATAATTACCTCATATCAGACTTGCTTGTTGTCAAAAATGTTTAGGCTGGAGCCAGAGAGATAGCATGGAGGTAGTATACAGAGGGACAGAGATTCAAATTCCGGCATCCCATATGGTCCCCTGAGTCTGCCAAGAGCGATTTCTGAGCGTAGTGCCAGGATTAACCCCTGAGCACCTCTGGGTGTTGTCCAAAAATCAGAAAAAAATTTTAGGCTATTAGTGAAAATAGTGGTTCTATATAAATAAATAAAATTTCTAAATTTAGAGGCATCAGGCAAATATGTGACACTTTCTACTAAGTGTTACATGTACAGGTGAGAGCATAAGTGTTAATGTACCTACTTTCCAGACATTTAACCTTAGTTTGACCTTTGCTATCTCTTGGTTACCAGAGCATCTTCCAGCATAGTCTTGGATGTCACTGAATATCTTTATTTATGACCCTAACAGATCTACCAGGTTGGTCTAGATCAGGGTAGTCTTAAACTCAATTTACCTGGGGGCCAAAGGAGGCAAAGTCAGGGTGAGGCAGGGCCGCATAAGGGATTTCGCTTATCGAATGTTCTCAATAAAAAATCGCATTAGTAAAGGAAAAAAATCGCATTAAACATTTGCATACCCCGAACGGAACTGCTCGGGGTATGCGAATGTTTAATGCGATATTTTTCTTACTAATGCAATTTTTATTGCGATTATTCAGTAAGCAAATAATTGCGAATACTGCGATATTTGAAGGCCAGCTGCGAGTCACAAAATGTTGTATGGAGGGCCTCAAATGGAGTTTGAGACCCCTAGTCTAGATAATCCCTAATCCCACCAGACAGGACTGCATCTGCATCCTCTACATATGAGTTAAACTCATATGTATTCCCATATTCTCAGTTGGCTGAGAATCACCAGGATTTGCCCCAGATTTCTGAGAACTGCTTGGGAGGCATGGCCTAAAGAAAACACATAAGTCACTGCTATTATTTTAATATTTAACCAGCATTTTCAAAGTGCTTACAATTATTCAAGGACTATAAACTGTTGTGAAAATGCATAAATATATGGTTTCTTTTGTATCGGTGCTTTTCTCTTTTAAAATTTTTAATTTGGATTAACATAATAATTTATTTTAGGACTGAAAATATTTTGGGATTACAATGTTTCCACAACACAACTCCCATAAATCAGTGTTACAACACAACTACCACAAAGTACCAGCGCCCCTTCATCACAGTCCTCTGGGAACATTCAGGCCATTACTTACACCCTCTCTAACCTCAATTCTATAGTCTAGTCTAAGAAGTACACTCTAAAGTCCTTTCACTGGATTTTTTGTCCATTTCCTTATTTTATTTATCATTATTCACCATTCTTGTGTGATATTATTTATCATTCCAGTCTTTATCATTCCAGTATATATTTAATATATATGATATATATCAGTCCACTACTTAAGTATTTACCTGTTGTTTACTGATCCTACCCTAATCAATAATTGTACTCCACCCTAGGGTGTGACCTGGTGATAGTACATTGGACTATTCCTTACTTGGTATTCTGCTCCCATCCTAGGGCGTTACCTGATTCTTGTCAATAAAAGCAAGGGTCTGAGAAAGGTTGGGGCTCATTCTTCAATCTTCTTCCACAGAGCTGCGCTCCATCTTAGGAACCGACAGCTTTTGTGGTTTGAATTCCTTGCCTGAGTTCTAGATTTTCTGAACCCATTCTTGCACCTTTTCAGTGTGTGAATTATTTTCTGTGGATTTCTACAACTGGAACTGTTACCCCTGAACCAATTGGACTGGGGAATGGGAACTACCTTTTCTGTTTGGGAGCTTGGTGGAAATCAAACCTTAACCAATCTCCTAGAAAACATAACACTTCATGTATCATTCTCTTTCTCAATTAATTAATTTAATATGACACTCTCTAATTCCACATATGTCATAGTAAAATCAAGAGTTTCTCTTTTCTTATAGTAAATTAATAATGCATTGTGAATGCAACCACTTCTCTTATCCACTTATGTTTTGTTGAGCCCTGGGTTTTCAGATCATGGTTATGTAAATAGTATTGCAATAAACATTGGTGTACATATATTTTCTCTTTTCATTTGCTTGTCACTATAAATTTTTTTTTATTTTTTATTGAAACCATTGTGGTTTAAAAGTTTGTCACAGTTGTATTTAAGGCATATAGTGACATTTCCACCACCAGTGTTGACCTCCATCTACCAGCATGCATACCATACCTCCATTGTTAGCCCCTGGTATACTAGTGTAACAGTTCCATTTTGTGTTTAGCTTGTTATAGTTTGGGTCTCTTGATTCTATAGTCATTGATTTTGGGTATTTGGTTCTGACTATTATTTTTTCTAAGTGCACCTGAGACCCCTCGGTCCTGGATCTCATCAACTTTTTTTCTTCTTTCAATTAATAGAAGGACATAGAAATATAAAGCAAAAAAATATTACTTTTGTTCTACTGTTCTATGAAAATGTGGTAGCCCCTATATAGAGGATATAAATAATTTTTAAGGGGGAGCAATGTGGCAAGGTTGGTTTTTATTATTTTTTGCATAGGTGCAATAAACATTCAGGAAATTATAAAACAAATTTCCTTGGCATAAAAATTGCAGGGTGTGTCTACCAATGAAGCATACCAATGAAGTCACAATACTGACTACTAGCTCTGGGCATGTTAGTTGTCCGATCTCAAGGTCCTTCTTTATGGTCCCAGAAAAAGTTCTACTCAGTCAAGGTTGTTGTAGTCAGTCTTCATAAATTAGAGATTTGGTTTTTGCACATTTCCTAGATGAGTCCAGGGTGTCACGGAGCATCTTCTGATTTCATCTCACTGTTAGGTGGTGAGATAGGGAAACCTGCCTTTAGATCAGATTGTTGCTGTTCCCTCCTCATCATCGTAATGTCATATGAACCTACCCTAAAGCAAGTTGGTGCCAAAGTGGCATAAGGGCCTCCCGTGTGTGTGTGTGTGTGTGTGTGTGTGTGTGTGTGTGTGTGTGTGATTAATTCCTGATACTGGTACAAAAATCTTTGCCATGGTTTGGGGTTCGATGACCAATGCCCAATTAATTGAGGCCTAAATCAAGTTCCCATGACATATATTCAGGGTGGAAGGAGCCCATGTACTATAAAATTCCCTAGTTCTTATCCATATTAGATAAGAACTATGCATAAGATTTCCCAATCTGGTGTGTATACGCAAAAAAAGAAAAATGCCATATATTACTGGTGCACCTGGAGTTAAAAAAAAAAAAGAAAAAAAGCAAGTTAGATAGTCTCTATAACATGGTTTGGACCTGAGCTCATATCCCAAGCAAGAATTTTCCACTAGAATTCCCTACTAAGCAGATGCAAAAAAGGAAATGGTGGGGTTTGTTTCCAGAGTCTTGCTATGGTAAATAGTGCTGCAATGAATATAGGTGTAATGGAGCCAGGAGTAACTCCTGAGCACTGCCGGGTATGACCCCCCCC
>PVKC010032840.1:0-14141 GCA_004027635.1 Crocidura indochinensis
TGCTCAGGGGTTACTCCTGGCTATTCGCTCAGAAGTCGCTCCTGGCAGGCACGGGGGACCATATGGGGAACCGGGGGATCGAACCGCGGTCCGTCCTAAGTTAGCGCGGGCACCTTATCTCCAGCGCCACCGCCCGGCCCCAACCATTGGTTTTTTAAATTAAAAATAAATTTTATGAGTTATTGTTTAAAATTCTATCATTAATGCTTAATTACTCTTTTATTATGGAAATAAATTTTTTT
Source organism: Crocidura indochinensis (assembly GCA_004027635.1). NCBI lineage: Eukaryota > Metazoa > Chordata > Mammalia > Eulipotyphla > Soricidae > Crocidura > Crocidura indochinensis. The sequence goes on from PVKC010032840.1 coordinate 243, forward strand.
AATTTTTATTGAGACCAATGTGAATTACAAGTCTTTCACTGTTATATTTAAAGTACATAATGAGAGTGAATTCCCACCACCAATGATGACCTCCCTTTGCCACTGTTTCCAGCATGTATCCCATACCTCCCCCTGGACTGCTAGTATCACGGGTCCCTTTTGTGTATAGCTTGTGGTTTGGGGCTCTTGATTCTATTGTCATTAACTTTGAGTTGTGTATTTAAGTCTGATCATTTTTTATTTCCACTCAGTGCTCTTGAGACTGCTTTGCCCATGGTATCTTCCACTTTTTCTTTTCTCAGTTTGTTGGGAGACATAGAAATATGAGGCAGAACAAGATGATTCATGTTCTATGGTTCTGATTTAAAAAAATGGAAAGCAGGCAGGAGTCCCTGTCTAGAAGCTATAAATATGAATTAAAAAGAGGAGGGGGGCTTGTATGGTGAGGTTTTTTTTTATCTTCTGTTACAGAGGACTGACTTTGACAACCACACTGAGCAGAACGTGTCCTGACACCACAAAGAAAGACTTTGGGGTTTGACAATGAACAGGTCTGGAGCCTGTAGTCAGGCTCATGATGGTATGCTTCAATGGTGGAGACATCCTGTATCTCTTAGGCCAAAGGGATTTCTTTTCTAATTTCTCCAAGTTTTTGCATATGCAAAAAAAAGGGAAATGAATTCTTTAACTGAATCATTGTGAGATACAGAGTTACAAAGTTGTTCATGATTGAGTTTCAGTCAAACAATATCCAACACCCTTCACTAGTGCACATTTCTGGCCACCAATGTCCCCAGTTTTTCTCCTGCTCTCCCCACTGCTTGCCTGTGTGGCAGACATTTTTATTTTCTCTCTCTTTTACTTTAGAAACTCATTTATTTGACTCACTACCTAGTTTGCATCAATCCCAGATCCATCAGGCCAAGATGGCTTGTCTGAGCTTCCTCGGCCACCTGTGCTGAGAATGGAAAAAATGCCAAGACATTCCCCCAGAGTAAGGGGGGTGGCAGGCTGGCAGAAGGATGACAACTGAAGTGACAATTGCTCCAGAAACCCACCCTTCTTCCTGGGGGAGAATTCACCCCACATTCAGGCAGCCTAGCAACATGATCTTGTGATAATCTAGAGCAGAGCAGAGAATAGAAAGGAAGATAGAGCTACTTGGGCTTAGTTGGGTCAAATGTGGTCACTACAACTTCTACTGGGCTGCTGGTGGTGTTGGTTAGCTTTTTTTGTGAATCTTCTCCACTCCAGATTTGAAGTGGGAGGTCATGGTTCCTGCGTAGCAGATGCCCTCTCTATTGTACACCCACTGTGGTTTGGCCTAATTTGGGGTTGGGAGTATCTAGGTCTAGCCAAAACAGCAAAGAAAGTTCTTTTGCACTGTTTTCTCACCTTCCTTGAGTGTAATATTTCTGCCTTCACTCCTAATAAATGAAAGAAAAGTTCATTTAGCAAATACTGGGCTAGAAAGTTAATAGAGGTGTTAAGCACTGATTTTGCATATAATCAACCCTGATTTTATCTCTTGTACCACATATGGTCCCCCAATCACTGCTAGGTGTGAGAATAGAGCCTGGATAGTTCTAAGCACTGATGGGTATTGGCCAACTCCCATCACACTGCAAACAAACAAAACATAGCAAATTTTGGTTCTTGTTTGTTTTGTACTGGTTTTTGTTTTTGGCACCAGGAACTTTTAAGGAATTTAATTGAATTTAGCTTAGTTCAATGTTCCCTGCCTTTCCTTTATTCCCAAAAACTTTGTCCTTGGAGCTGGAGCGATGGCATAGTGGGTAGGGCAGTCGATAGGGCATTTGCCTTGCCTACGTATGGCCAACGCAGGTTTGATCCCTCACATCCCATAAGGTTTCCAGAGTGTGCTAGGAGTAATTTCTGAGTGCAGAGCCAGGAGTAACATCTGAGCACAGCCAAGTGTGGCCCTGTCTCCCCTAAATAAAAGACTCTATAGTCCAAAATTCCAGGATACAGGAAAATACATATGACTACATATACATAATATATATGGCATTAGTATTGCCAGTAATGCTCATCTATCCATTTCCTACTTCTCAGGAATCCAATCCTAGCCTGCCCATAACCTATTTGAAAGACCTTAGAAGCAGAAGAAGAATGTGGTATTCCAGGCTGAGACTCAATCCTGCACTTGATGTTGAAAAGTCACTCCAGATCCCATAGAAGCAGTAGGTGTTGACATTGTTCCTCCCTCAAGAGGCAAAGCACTGTGGAATAGCCAGGGGCAAGGGAGCCATTGGAGCAGCCTCCACTTGCTGTTCACAGTTCAGGCAGGGGCCATGGTAGAGAACAAATTAGGCTTCTGTTTTGTTTCTTTCGGCCTGAGCTGCAAAGTGCTGATGTCTTGGTTGATGCTAAAGAAATTTTGTGCAAGTGCAAAGAGGTAGGAAAATGTGCACATACATGGAGAGAGTGTCTGATCTTGGCGGAGTCTGGCCCACTCACCCTCTCTGAGGTGCCTTCATCTGGCTCACTTGACTCCTCCTGTGAACTCCTTGCCCCGAATCCCTGCAGAGATTGTGTTTGTGTTTGTGTCTAGCATCTGGCCTAGTGGTGCTCAGGGTCACTCCTGGTCATACTGGGGCAATGGACCAGAGACTGTGCTGGGGACTGAAACCAGGTTGGCACATGTATATAAGGCAAGTACCCTGCCTGCTGCACTACTCTTGGTCTCTCCCACAATATTGGTACTTTTTCCTAAAACATTCCATTCCCACACTCTTATCCCTTTCAAACAAGTTTGCTTTTCCTTCAAGTCTTAATTTTATTTAAACACAGCTGGATGTGGTTCTAGAAGCCTCCTAATACCATAAAAGAACACCAAAGCATCCCTCTATCTCTGCACTGAACTTGTCAGTTGTTAGGAGGGACCCCTGGACCCTTTTATTACCTCTTGGGAGCACCCTCTCTGAGGACACTATGTTATAATGCCTTGGTCCACTTTAGCATTCAAGCTTTATGTACACATATTTGTTTATTTTTGGTTTCTGGGCCAGTCATCAGTGCACTCAAAAATTACTCATAACGGGGCCCGGGAGATAGCATGGAGGTAGGGCGTTTGCCTTTCATGCAGAAGGTCGTCAGTTCGAATCCCGGTGCCCCATATGGTCCCCCGTGCCTGCCAGGAGCAATTTCTGAGCATGGAGCCAGGAGTAACCCCTGAGCACTGCCGGGTGTGACCCAAAAACCAAAAAAAAAAAAATTACTCATAACATGCCCAAGGGACCTATATGGGAAACTGGGGATCAAACTCGGGTTGGCCATGTGCAGGGAAAATACCCTACCAGCTGTACTATTGCTCCAGTTCCAATTTTTATGCCTTTCTGTGAGGGTATCACACACCCAGTTTCATGTGTATGTCATGCCTTATCATGTGAACACAAACGATTACACACATTTACATGTGCATAGATAAGTGCTTTATTACAGATTCTACATTTTGCACAAGCAGTCACATCTTTTCCACTTTTTTTATCCTCTTCTATTCTGTGTTTGGAGGTGCCTAATCAAGCCCGAATCAATGAAGGACCACAGTGACAGGATTTGGTCCCCCAGTGTCTTGATTAGCATCTTCCCAGGCCTGCTCATGATGTGTGCATTGGAGCTGTCTGGAGGTAGGGCTAGGGCGCAGTGCAAAATAATATCCTAGCACCTTGTGAGAAAGTAATTTCTTTTCCATTTATTTTTTTAGTCGTTCTGATTTTATCAGAGAGAAAAGTTGTCTTTGGTGGCAGGCTTTAATCGCTGCTTTCACACGCCTGGCCTGTCTTCTGTAAGGGGGGGGGGGCTGGGGGAGAGGGAAGGAGGGAGAGAGAGAGAAAGAGAGAGAGATAGAGAGAGATCAGGCAAGCAGCACTCCAGCTGAAATTTAATAACATGTTTTGTTTTTTATTGCATTCACTCCTGGTTTCACTTTTGTCTTTTGTGGCAAGAGATATTGATTTTTTTCCCCCTTTGTGGAAATGATCCTCAGTTTTCTTTGAAAATAAAATCATACAAGTTAAAAAAATGTGTGTTTACTTTAATGAAAAACGTGAAGGAAATCCTATTCGTTATTATGATGGTGGTTCTTGAGGCACTGAATATTGTTTTTTGGAGGGTCTGAAATCACTCACTCACTCCCTCAAGCTCCTTTTCAGATGAGTTTAGGCCCAGAAACCTGAGGAGATGCAGCCACGTCTGGAAATTGACTAAAACTCAGGTTCTGAGGGGCACCAGAGAGTGAGCCCTGCTTGGATTGCAGACCCTCCTTTTTGGAAATGAATGTGATTATTAGAAAGATGCCTTCCTCTGGGCCAAAGAGAGGGTTTGCCGCCCATTTTTGCTTCTTCCCCTTGAATTACACAGGGCAGACACAGTAGGCAATGTTCCCTCACTTGGAGTCCCCAAGTTTATGGCTAATGGCTACTCAGGTAACATTGGAAGGCCTTGCATTTCCAGTGCAGAAGGCAGATTTAAAAGTCACAGCAAAATCTTGTTTTCTGTGAGTAGTAATGGAGGCAAAAACACTGCTTTGTGGTGTGTATGTGTGTATAACGTATGAACACACAACATATATGTGTATATATGTGTGTATATATAAATATATTCCCCTTTGTGGAATGATCCTTAGTTTTCTTTGAAAATAAAATTATACAAGTTAAAAAATGTGTGTATGTACACAATCACACACACATATATACATATATATCCTCTACCTAAATGTGGATGTGTTGCAACTGCCTCTCTCTGCAAAGAATTTGTGGGTTTTCCATTTATTTCCCATAGGAATCCCAGGTATATCATCTTGTTAATGAAAGAAGATATTTTGAGCCTGCCAGTAGTAATTTCTGAGTGCAGAGCCAGGAGTAATTCCTGAGTACTGCTGAGTGTTCGTCGAGAAACAAACAAAAAAAGAAAGAAGACATGTAAATAAAGTGTGGAAGTTATGGACAATATATAGGCTGGGGCAGGACTGGGGGGATGGCGGCTGCCCTTTAAAAACATCTTTCACTGGGAAAAAAAAAACTTCTTTCACTGGAAAGAGGAAAGAGATGGTGAAGTTTGGGAAAAGGGCAGAAACCTAAATGACAGAAATCTCTTTTCCAGAGGTGAGGTGTCAGGACCAAGTAGGAGGAGAGTAGGTGATGACATTGAGGAGAAAGATGTGTGGAAAGATCCAGAAGCCAGCAAGTACTCTCCAGCACAGCAACTGGAAAGAAGTAGGACTCATGCAACACTGTCAGAACTTCCTCTGTTCCTCACATTTGCCCGTCTTACTCTCCCTGAAAAATCCATGGGAAGCTGAGACTTCCCTAGTTCTAACAGTAATTTCATGGGGGATTAAGATAAGAGAGGCTGTAGCTTTCTTTTTTCTTTATTCTGTTTTTGGTATTTGGGCCACACCTGGTGGTGCTCAGGGGTTACTCCTGATCTAGTGCCAGGGACCACTCCTTTCAGACTTGGATGACCATATGGGATCCTGGGGATCAAACCCAGATCATCTGTACAAGGTAAGTCCCTACCCTCTCTCTGTGCTATTGCTCTGGTTTCATATTAGGGCCTTCTTGATAGAATCTCTTTGGTAACTGCCAGATGACAGATACACAAGGAAGTGCCACCTGCTTCTGATGTTATGCTATGTGTCTGCAACACCTTTGGTGTTGGTTTTGCATTTGAGTGACTTTCCTGATGACATTGTTTCTGTGGTTAGTGTCAGCTGGCACCTTCTGAGCCAGACTTTCTATGTATCAGTGTGTGTGCTCATGCATGCCCAAGCCAGTGACTCCCATTGATATTCAGCTGTAGTCTAGTATATCAAAGCTCTGAAACCATTTTCCAGCCTCACAGATGCTTAGGGGGCACTTTTAGAGCATCAGCGAACTGCAGGGTACAGGGAAGGAGGCCACCTCAAGGGTCTGTGTCCGTGTTACTCCAGATGTGTGACTCAGCATTTGTAGCAGATCCCCCAATTACAGGGAGCCCATCACTGCAAGAAAGGAATTGATCAAATAACTGAGGAGCACAGTGTAAGAAACACTTCATTCTGGGTTGAAATGAAGGAAGCATGAAATGAGGGTTGGAAATGAAGAGGCATTTGATCTGGCCCCAATTAAGTGGTGTGGAGTGAGGACGGAAGAAGAAGGCAAGGATTTGCCAGTTGGAGGTAACAGCATGAATACAGATTTGGGAAAATATTTTCCTGGGGAAACATGCCCCTGTAAAGTGGATGCACAGATCACCACTTGTGTGTATGGTGATATATAATAAATACCTGTATATGGTATATGTGTATATATATGCACATGGTAATACATATAGTGGGATTATATGCAAAAGGTACCATACTATCTGTATATGGTAGTAGAACTACTGTGTATATGATGTATGGAAGGGGTGATCACATTGGCAGAGAATAGCCATGTACTCTATTCGGAGATCACAGCACAGTAAGGCAATGAAGGAATCAGATAGAAACTGTGGGTGTCGCAGTACAAAGAAAATGCTAGGAAGCAGTTCATACAGATAATTAAATCTGCTTCATGGTTATTGGTTAATAAACAACTTTGTCAAGAAAGTCACATCAAGTTATACTTTGCTTTCTATATTGGAGGGTGAGAAAGCCTTTAAAGACATGTGGACAAATGTCCACCTGAGGAAATCTGTGCCCAGTCAAGTGTGAGTTTCTCTGACACTTCTCACAATCACAGTTGGCAGAATTTTGGTTGACTTTTGAGAATCAGTAGTGTGCTTTAAGCAGCTCTAAGTGTGCTTCCTCCAGGAAAGCATGTTTTATGTTGCAAGAGGTGATCTTTTTTCTAAAAATAACCCAGGGTTGGCGCTTGTAAATGAAAAACCACTTGAAACCAGTGAGCAGAACCTTGTATTCATCTTCACAGTTCCACTGCCTGCCCAAAATAGAGCCTTCTGGTCATTTGCCAGTAAATGGTGACAGCGCTGTCTGCTGGTTTAAGTTGACTTTATTCAAATGGTTGAAACACAGGGTGTTGATGGTAGGGGAAATTGGAAAGCTGTACCCATCTGCCATAGATAATCACAGATAATCACTGCTGATGTTCTGATATACACTAACCATGTTGCCAGCAGACCTAAGTAGAGCTAATGAATAATTGGTATAGACCTTCAATATAGATCTGCTCCATCTGCTTAGAGTGTCCTAGAGGTAGGGATTGTGGGCCTTACTTCCAAAAGTGTCCTCAGAGGTGAGAGGACAAAACATGGACAAGCCTCAGCTTTAGCTCTGGGGCAAGGGTTGCCTTGCTTGGGTCAGCAAGCAGCCTAGCTCCCAGCCTGTGTTCAGAAAGAGGGACACGAGAACAGAAGCATGCCTGCTGCTTCCATTCCATCACCCTGCAGACTGACCCAGGCCACAGAAGGTACCCCACACAATTGTGGACACTCAGGATACTCAGCTCCCTGATTCTAGATCTAGGCCTTGAGATTAAGCTGAACTGGATCTCTGGCATTGACTATAAGTCATGACTAGGGCCCGATTGGATGACCCCGTGTCTTAGTGAGCATCCGAGGCAAGTGTGAGATCCTGAGCTTAATCCTGGGTTCAGAGTACCTGATGGCCCCATGGGGTGGAGTCTCCTGAACCCATAGAGCAGTGGTCCTCAAACTACGGTCCGCGGGCCACATACTGTATTTGTTCCCATTTTGTTTCTTCACTTCACAATAAGATGTATGCAGTGTGCATAGGAATTTGTTCGTAGTTTTTGTTTTTACTATAGTCCGGCTTCCAATGATCTGAAGGACAGTGAACTGGCCCCCTGTTTAAAAAGTTTGAGGACCCCTGTGATAGAGCAAAAAATCTTTTCTAGAGGGCAGAAAGAGAGTGTAAGGGGGTAAGACTTTTGCCTTGCATGTAGCCAAACCTGGGTCAAATCCTTGGTAGCCTATATAGAAGTCTGAATACTACCAGAGGTCACTCTCAAGGACAGAGCCTGGAATAGCTCCTGAGCTTAGTTGGGTGTGCCTCCCCCCAAATTAATTTCTCATTTACAATATGCTTAGAGAAAAAAAATCCTTCAATATCAATCTAAGATAAAGGTAGTAGAAACTTTATCAAAATCACCTCCAGAGCATCAGTTTTTTGTTAGAGTCTTTCAGATGCTAAATATTGCTCTAAATTATTATACACATATCTGTCTATCAAACTGTTTTTGCAGGTATTTGGAAGAGAATTCAAGACACTTTTTCAGTTTATGTGTGATGTGTGTGCATGGATAAATTACTCAACTTTTTGCAGTTTGCATTCTTTGTCTGTGCTGCTTAGTATGGAATTGCTTGCTGCCCAAGGTTTAATGCCCTGTCTTTGTCATTAATAACATGTTAGGAACACATTTATGGGCCAATGAAAACAGCTGGTCATTGCTTAATGATGGAGACATGTCCTGAAAGATGTGTCTTATTTTTTCTTGTATGTAACAAAAAATTACAAAACCCCCTATACTCCAAGATTATATTTGGGGACCCTGCCCTGCTTGTGCCCTGTCATTTGCTGAAATGCTATGAGACACTTGATTATGTATCAGGATTATCATTCTTTTTTGTTTCGTTTTGTTTTTGGGTCACACACAGTGACGCTCAGGGGTTACCCCTGGCTATGTGCTCAAAAAAACGCTCCTGGCTTAGGGGACCTTATGGGATTGACCGGGAGATTGAACGATGGTCCGTCCTAGGCAAGCACGGGCAAGAGAGGTCTTACGGCTTGCACCACCGCTCCAGCCTCAGGATTATTATTCTTTTACAGAAAACTCTAAGATTTATCTCTTTCCTTTGGAGTCACAAATGACTCTGATTCAGCAGTGCTCAGGATTTACTCCTGATTCTTTGCTCAAGGATCACTTCTAGTAGTGGTCAAAGGATTATGTGCAATGCCAGGTTTCAAACCAAGTTCAGTCACATGTAACGCAAGTGCCTTAATCCTTATGCTATCTCTCTGCCCTGAGAGAGACAGGGTTTTAACCTGTTTAGACCTATAAAAAGACTAAACTTGGGGGCCGGGTGGTGGCGCTGGAGGTAAGGTGCCTGCGCTAACCTAGGACGGACCACGGTTCGATCCCCCGGTTCCCCATATGGTCCCCCGTGCCTGCCAGGAGCGACTTCTGAGCGAATAGCCAGAAGTAACCCCTGAGCGTCACTGGGTGTGGCCCAAAAACCAAAAAAAAAACCAAAAACAAAAACAAAAGGACTAAACTTGCAATAGAAGCAGTTTTCAAACCGGTTCTTCCCACCATATTCACCTGTTGTGCATCTGGTGCTCAAAAAGGAATTTTTAGAAAAACTCAAAAAGACAGGATCTGGGGGCCAGAGAGATAGCATGGAGGTAAGGCATTTGCCTTGCATACAGAAGGATGGTGGTTTGAATCCTAGCATCCCATCTGGTCCCCCGAGCCTGCCAAGAGTGATTTCTGAGCCAGGAGTTAGCCCCTGAGCGCTGCCGGGTGTGACCCAGAAACCAAAAAAACAAAAATGAAAAGAAAGGATCTTCTTGAATTTAGGTTCCTTACCTTAAGCTAAGAAGGGCCAAAAGTGAAAATCTATTCAGACTCTAAAGAAATGATTCAGTAGAAGAAAGTGTTGGTTTTACGCACGCTAACCTAGGTTTGGCAGCTCTGCTATCTGTAATCCCTGGCATGACAGCCATGCTGCTGTCTCAGTGCATAGTTAAGGGCATGTGATCAGGGGGACCAAAATGATGCTTAGACACCACAACCAAGACCCTCCACAGTACACCCTGGCTGCATTCCAGATAGTGGGAATGCCCCAGATACAGGAGTGATAACCACAGTTGCTAACAAAATCAAGAGTCCAAGCACCACGACCAAGAGTGGTGTGTGTGTGTGTGTGTGTGTGTGTGTGTGTGTGTGTGTGTGTGTGTGTCAGAGAGAGAGAGAGGGAGAGAGAGAGAGAGAGAGAGAGAGAAAGAGATACCCAAGTCATTGCCACACCAGTGACAAAGGGAATGGAAAGGAAAATACAAAATAAAATATATTGGTATATCTGTTCTCAGGAATTACTCCTGGCAGGGTTGGGGGACCATATGGAATGCTGGGATTGAACCTAGATCAGCTGTAATCAAGGGAAATACCCTACCCTCTGTGCTATCTCTCTGGCCTGAAGAGGTTGGCTGCTTTGCTTTCTCTCCCTATCCTCAAATGGAAAACCAGAAAGAAGGTGGACACATTGCAAGGCAGTTTGATTGGGAGCTACCTGAGATGATGACAACTTGCTCCTTAGAGCCTCTTCCTTAGCTTATGAGTATTTAACTCATTTGTAAATCAATTGGTGTCTTTGTTATTTCTTCTCGTGTTTTTAAGACACTGTTCTGCACCTTTCCTAGTGTTACTGTTTAAGAGAGTTCTCTCTATCTTTCTCTCTCTCTCTCTCTCACACACACACACTCTTTCTCTTCCCCTCCCCCTCTCTCTTTCTCCAAACTAACCATAATAACACAAATACTCCTGCTCTCCATCCCTACCAGCTCTATCTTGCCTACTAGCATTCGTTGAACATCTTTTCAGATATGCCCTATTCAGATATGGACATTTTTATGTGTGAAATATATAGTAATTATTTCTACAAAAATAAAATCACACTGGTTTATAGTTGGCTCATAAAACCTTATATCACCCTGTAAATTTTTTTTTGCTATTTATTTTTCATGGTGATATTGCTTGGGCCTGGGACTACATCATAATTTCTTTAAACAGTGTCCTGTTGATGGCATTGAAGTTCCCTGTCATCCTGCTTACTTGGTGGCTTTCTGTGTTCAAGAAACTGATCTGCATTATGTGTTTTTGTTTAGAGTGTTTTTCTCTGCCTCTGTCTCACTTTCGGGCCATATTAACCATGTTAACACAGATACTCAGTGAAAACTCAGTGGATCTGTGAGAATGTGGACTCTACTTCCCATCCCCACATCTATAATAGATATTGGTACGATCTATAGATTGTCTTTTGATTATGGCTTTGCTTGAACTTTCCCTGCAGTCCTTTCTCAGTAGAGAAGGGACATAGAGTTCAACATGGGCCAGATTTCCCCTATAGAAGTGTAACTTCTCCTCCAGGGCAAGCCATCATTCAATCAGCAAGATCTCTTCATTTAATTAGGGAAGGGTCATACCCTGTGATGGTCAGGATAACTCTTCACTTGGTTTTCAGGGGGCATATGATACCCTGAGCAAATCTGATCCTTCTACATGCAAAGAATGCACTCAACTTCTTGAGTACTTTCTCTACCATCTTTCTGGAAAATAGGGACTAACCAGCAAGACTAATAACTAGAAATGCTCAGGGTAGCTTTCAGCATCTAGACAGGAGCTCTACCCCTGTACCACCTCCCAGGGATAGCCTGACTAACAGACTCTACCCCAGGGAGTGTAAGATGTTACTTCTACAGTGTCCTACATTGTATTCTTACATTCCTAAGCTCTAGCACTAAGCCTATTATTTGAATATGTGTTAAATCCTCTGCCTAGACCACTCCATTTCTGTACTCTGTCGTTTGTCTTTTTGTTTATGCGTTAAATCCGCAGTGCTCAGGGGTTACTACTTACTCTGAAGTCAGGAATTGCTTCTGGTAATGCTCAGGGGACTGGTCATATGGAATGGGGATCAAGTCTAGGAGGGTTGCCTGAAAGGCAAATGCCCAACACCCTCTTCTGTTTCACTCACTGGTCAGAGTTTTATTTTGTTTCATCTTGTTTTGTTTTAATTTCCAAAGTAACCCATGTTCACCACATTAAAAAAAATCCCCCTGGGGGCTGGAGAAATAGCATGGAGGTAAGGTGTTTGTCTTTCATGCGGAAGATGGTTCGAATCTCAACATCCCATATGGTCCCCCGTGCCTGCCAGGGGCGATTTCTGAGCGTAGAACCAGAAGTAACCCCCGAGCACTGCTGACTGTGACCCCCCCCCCCCAAATCCCCAATGCTAGGGAAAAAAACCTCAAATGAAGGAATTTTAAAAATCTTTGTCTGTTTTCATCACCTTTTATGCTGCTCCCACGCATCTTTCTCATTAGTGTCTAAAGCAAGTGCCTCAAACTGAAATGCAGCCCTGGACAAGGCTGGGATCCATCTTCCCATCTCTGTGTTCCTGATCCTTTCTGTGCCACCTGAGATATAGTACATCTCAATAACAATTTACCACCAAGAAGATTGGGAAGTAAGGTGAGCCCCGAAAGCCACGCCACCTTTCACAAGCACCTGTAATAGGTACTGATGTGACATACGAATTTGCTTTTGCTCGTGGCTCTGTATGAACCTGTGGTCCCAGGAAAGCAGATGCTGATGAAATTCACCCTCTTCTACATGATTTGGTTTTAGAGCCATTCGAATCTACTTAACAAAGTGATTGCACGAAGCCCTAGGAAGCAGTTATTTGCTGAGGGAGATTGGTTTACCCGTGTGATTGGTTGCTCTGCATGTTCATTATCCACAGGTCCTGTGCTCCCAGAGTCAATATCCTCTGAATACTTGCTGAGCTGGGCATTGTGGTGAAATAGAGCCAGGTGCTATTCAAATCCCAGAGGCTAACAATAGCTGCAATAATAGCTATTAGGTATCGAATGTTATGCAAGGGATATTTTACATCTCATTTACTCATCATCAAAACTGTAGGTGGAAAGTTATTGTTTTCTCCATGTTCTAAACCATATTCGGCCCCAGGGAGGTAGATTGGGTCCACCAAGGTCACGCACACAGCAATTAAGGAGCATCATCTGGCTTTGCACCCAGTGAGTTTTGTTACAAACCATGCTCCCTTTTTTAATTGTTCTTGTCTCCTTACCCCACTGCCCTAAGATCCTTCACAGCGGTGTTTGCCTTGCAAGCAGCCGATCCAGGACCTAAGGTGGTTGGTTCGAATCCCTGTGTCCCATATGATCCCCCGTGCCTGCCAGGAGCTATTTCTGAGCAGATAGCCAGGAGCACTGCCGGGTGTGACCCAAAAACAAAAACAAACAAACAAACAAAAAAGATCCTTCGTCTATAGAATAAGAAAATTCAATCATAGGATAGAGAAGCGTGGGTTACCTTTATTATTCACCGATCCTTTGAAACTTTGGAAACGGGGCCCGGGAGATAGCATAGAGGTAAGGCGATTGCCTTTCATGCAAAAGGTCATCGGTTCAAATCCCGGTGCCCCATATGGTGCCCCGTGCCTGCCAGGAGCAATTTCTGAGCATGGAGCCAGGAGTAACCCCTGAGCACTGCCGGGTGTGACCCCAAAACCCAAAAAAATGCTTTGTAGCTGAAACTTTGGAAACACCTCCTCTATTTTTTGTTTGTTTGTTTTGTTTGGGGGCCATTCCTGGTAGCGTTCAGGGTTATTCCTGGCTCTGCATTCAGGGGCCATTCCTGATGGTGCTGGGGGACCATAGTGTGGGGTGTAAGAGGTCTCAGGTTTTTAGAGAAATGAGACTTGATGGTATCTGATAAAGGTTGCAGGTATAGGGGGTATAGAACTCCATCACTGTTACCTCCAGTCCCCGATTAATCCTGAATACTGGTCCTGCACAGAGGGTCTCACTAGCCCATGTGGCTCCAGTGAAAGAAATTGCTGATAAACCATGTCTGCGAACTCAGATCTTACAGGCTGCTTCCCACGGGAGGTTTTCTCTACATTCTGCTGACACAGCTCCTGCCATAACTTCCCCACTTTATAGGATGCATAAATCTCTGGACTTTCTCCTCCCACTACCTCCCTTTGCCCAAGTTTCTTTCCTGTATTTTGGGTCTTGAATGGGCTTTAAAAACAAAGAGATAACTTTCAGGACACCCAGGATTTTCTGAAAATTGTGTGTGTGTGTGTGTGTGTGTGTGTGTGTGTGTGTGTGTGTGTGTGTGTGTGTGT
>PVKC010032841.1:0-14129 GCA_004027635.1 Crocidura indochinensis
AAACAAACAAACAAACAAAAAAACTGACTCCCATGGTTGAAAGTTTCCTTAAGTCATGCAGTCACTGGATGGAAAAAGGAGTTACTCAAAAAGAAAAATAACTGAAAAATCTTCTAGAAGCCAGGTGCCTTTCCTAATATAATTGTAGAACAATAATAATAGTAGCTGATCTTTACTGAGATATTAGAATTTGTCAAGCACTATATAAAATGTTTAAGCAAGTTATTTTATTTCAGAAGTATGACAGAGAAACAAAGGAGGGAAACCTACCGAGAAAGGAATTACAGAGATCAGAGAGATATGTGTCTATGTCAACTTCTATGTAAAGCCATATGTATGTAAAAATACAATTTTTAAATATTGAATTTGGGGACAAAGAGATAATCCAGCAGGTAGAGTTGTGTCTCGCATGTAGTTAACCGAGATTCAATCTCTGGTCCCCCAGTTGGCCCCCAAGCCTGAGCACAGAATCTGGAGTAAGCTCTGAGCACCAGCAGCTATGGCTGCTCACATAGAAACATATATTATCATTACCCCCATATGACAGATGAGGTAGCCTCTCAGATAAGAAATCATCACAGAGATAAGAGTCACCAACTCAAGCCAATTGGGCAAGGTGACCCTTGCTTTATGACAAATATGGGGAAAGGGCAGTTCCCATTTCTCCAAAGCGTCAAACTTTTCCCAACTGTGGATTTCAGCTGAGATAAATGTTGAGATAAATAAGTGAGTTTTAATAACCTGGAAATTACTGTCATCCACCGATCCACAGGGACTTTTTCTTTCCTTGAGTCTTCCTATATAATTTAGCTATTAAGGGAACTTTTAAAAGGTCATACAAAACATCTCTAGCACAACTGGAATTCTTCATTTTTTAAGTAAAATGAGAACTGCTGTCACAGAGAACACGTGTGCTACACTTGTATGAGCTCACATATAACCCTCTCATCTCAAAACATATCACTGTAAGTAATAAAGTCATATCTAGTTCTACCTCTGTTCAAATTGGGAAAATATCATGTAGATATCTATTTTATATCCAGCATTATGTTGACCTTGGCAATAATGTTTCTTTTATAATCTAGGACTACAAAATAAAAGAATGTAGGTACAAGGGTCCTGCTCTTAGATGCCTAGGCCCTAATAAATTATAACCTAAACCGGGTCCATTAGCCATTGAACTCCATGAAAACCAATCACTATCTCTGGTTCTCAGGTTGTTCATCTATGAAAGCACAGGTTGAATGAACCAACTGTTAGTCTCTTCTCTCTTCATGCTCTATGGTCAAGTGTATCCCCTGAGACTAGGAAAGTTAACATTATTGTAAACATATAACCTAATCTGTAATTCTCAAAAAATTTAATTTGGGGGGCGGGCACACCAGTGATGCTCAGGGGTTACTCCTGGCTATGCACTCAGAAATCACTCCTAGTTTAGGGGACTATATGGACTGCCAGGGGATCAAATAATGGTCTGTCCTAGGTTAGTGTGTGCAGACGCCCTACTGCTTGCACCACTGCCTGGCCCCAAGTAATTTAATTTGAAAATCAAAGCCAGAAATAAAAATACAAAGCCCAGTCTCCCCTAAAATTTTCTAAAATGAGTTCCATGAGCATCTATTTTTATGGCTAGCCTCTTCAACATAATTCTGTAGTACTGATTCAGTGTGACAGCAAGTCACATTTATGGACAAAATGGTTGATGAGCTTATATTATACCCAGCAATATGTTGACCTTGGTGATATATTGTTTTTTAACACATAGAGTCATATCTTCCCAGTAAAAATTCATTGGCTACTCCAGAAATATACTTTAGTTACTACAAAAAATACAAACCCTAAACTATGCCAAAAGGCAAGAATTAGACCTGAAACTAATTCTGTGGGCTAAATGTAATAGATATGCTAAGTAAAGGGAGCTCGCCAAAGTGTTTTATTTGATTAGAAGTATTAGAAAGTGCCTGCTGTGCTTGAAGATGAGCCCATTCATAGCATACATGTTAAAAAGCATCTTTATTTTTACCCCCGTAAACTTTGGTTCTTCCCCTGGAATCTATTCTCGTCTATCTGTTTTACAGATAGGAAAATTCAAACACAACTCACTACACTGACCAAAAGAGAAAAAAAAATCATCCTGATTTTCATTCATAACCCAGACAGAAATGGCTTTATTGGTAGGGAATGGGTTTGTATTTGTGGTTGCTAGTTTGTTTTGTTTAGTTATGTTTTGTGTTTGGAGCCGGCAGTTCCCAGGGCTTTACTCCTGGTACTATATGTGCTGCTGGGCACAGAAACAATCAGTTGCATGCGAAGCAAATACCTAACCTTGTACTATCTATCTCTCAGGCCCCAACACAGCCAGTTTCCTCCTGAATCTTTTGCTGGGGAAGGTTTCTTCACTCTACTATTTGAGAATCTCATCATCAAGGAGACTGGAGAATTCTATGTGATGATTGACAGTCTACCTTTGCTTTTTGTATTGCAGCAACCTGGCTTCTGCCCAGTAACTCTCCCAACTCCTTGTGACAGTGAAAAATGTCTTCTGACGTTGACAAGTGTTCTCTGGGACGCAAAATCGCCCCCAGTGGGAAAAAAAAAAAAAGCTAGCACTTACAGGGGTTCCAAGACTACGGGATGAATAATAGCTCTCAAATCCCCTTAGGGTCCCCAGCTCACTCCTCCCTCTGATAACTCCATTCCCTCCTAATTTTCTCATCCGCACCATCCTCCATTCAGTTCAGAAGTCATGCTAAACCCTATTTTAGCCTTTTCTTTGTTGGTCACAGAATCCCACAGGCAGTGCATCTCCCACACATACGAGTAGACAGAACATATCTGGCACTTTCCATTTCAGGCTTTCTTTGAAAAATCCTGTCCCCTTTGTAATACCATCTCCATTCTCCCAATCTGATATTATGTGACCTCATCATCCCAACCCACATACCTGTTACAAACTCCAGGTGCCCAAAAACTCCAGGTGCCCAAAAATTAAATTGGATTGACTTCTTGTTCAGATGCCTTTGGCCAAGCTGTCCAAATACTTCCAAACCGACTTGCTCATCTGTAAGGTGGATACAAATGCCGCCCCTCTTTCTAGGATAATTTAAGGAATAAAGGACACTGTGGTTCTACCACCTAAGCATCCAATGAAAAGCTCCTTCATCTCTCTACTCCTTGCCATGTATGAAAGTGGTTTCATAAGGATGGGCTCCCTCTTGGGGCAAGATCTTCACACCTTTGGCATATAGAAAGCAGAACAAAAAAAACCTTCAAGTCTCTTTTATTGGATTCCTGAGTCACATTTCATTCACCCCAGTGCAGTGTTTGAGATTTTTTTTCCCTCCTAAATACTTGGATAGGAGAGTTACATGTGCTATGCCAGTGTAACTATAGAAACAACCCTATCTGATGTGAATCAAAAAGTCCTTCTCTGGGTTATCTGCAATCCACACTCTTTGTGACCATCAGGAGTTTGTTAAAGGCTTCCAGGTTCCCACGGGAATATAAGGAAATTGGAATTATTAAAAACGCAGCGATAAGAGAAACAGGAACAATGCCACAGACCTCCGCCCCTGAAGCCCAGCAACTGTGAAGTTCTTTGTGTTATGCTCCTAAGGATGCCCAACCCTGCAGAGATTGGTCACCAGGAAAAGGAAGAGGACGAGGAAAAGGAAGAGGATAGCAAGGGTCATCATCAGCTGAGCAAAGGAGCCATCTGTCACCACGACTTCCTGGGCAGCCTCCGGGATTCCAGTCACAGAGGGCACCAGCCAAGGACAAAAAAAAAAAAAAAAAAAAAAAAAAAAAAAAAAACAACCTTGGCTTTGCTTTGGGAGTTAAGTGAACAGACTTCTTAAGAGTATTGATGTATTGGCTAATGATGCTGACATCCAGCGTGCTGAGAGCTTACATGTTTAAAGGGCAAGAGTTACAAATCAACAAGTTATTAATTTAATTCCTCTTTGAAAAGGTGCCAAAGGTAGAGAAAGCCGAGCAAGAGGAACATTTATCATGTTTACTTTCCCATAACTTTGCTACATTCTAAGCTAGGGAATCTTAAAACATCAGGCAGTCAGATGGGCTGGGGTGGTCTATTCGTACAGGTTCTGTGTTTCCACATGCCATTCCCCCAATGCAACCTTTTCACTCTCACAGGGACCAAGGAAGTTTACATTAATGTTAATCGGCTCCTATATAAAACCTCTAGGAAGCAAATGAAAAGCAAAGCACTTTGATATGCAGAACCCAAGTCAATGTGCTCATAAACTCCAGTTCTAAGTCCCTCGTATGGAACAGAAGTCCCCTGGTCAAATCCACCAGGAAATAGGATGGAAACTACATGTGCTTTATGATTACTTTTTTTTTTTTTTTTGGTTTTTGGGCCACACCCAGTGACGCTCAGGGGTTACTCCTGGCTATGTGCTCAGAAGTCGCTCCTGGCTTGGGGGACCATATGGGGAACCGAGGGATCGAACCGCGGTCCGTCCTAGGCTAGCACAGGCAAGGCAGGCACCTTACCTCCAGCTCCACTGCCCGGCCCCTATGATTACTTTTGTAGGCTGGATGCAGAGAGTTCTAGAAGGCCCTGGGCAGCAAAGATAGCCTTGCAATTCCATGTGAAGGTCCTCAAAGAACTGCAGAGAGAAGATGCCTACCCTTTCTCCTCCAAGTCTCTATCAGATCATCACACAAATGGGAGGCAGGGGGCTTTCATTTTGAGGCCCCAAAATGTTAGAGATGTTCTTAGAGCAGCTCATTTCACTTATCCAGATCACATTTTTTTGTATATAGCTCTAAAAGAACATAGAGGAAAAAGCTGAGGCCACTCTTGCTGATGCTAGGCCTGGTACATGTAACACTCTGGGAATAACGAGTGACCACTCTACACACCAAGGTTACAGACAGTTATGCTTGTGGGAGTGAGGCAATGTGGGCTGGCAATGGAATTTCAGACTGTAAACATGTGTTCCACCACTTGAGTCCTACCTATCCCTACTTCCTAACCCTTATCTTTTTTAGCCAACAATTTATGCCATCTTCAGAAGGTAAATCTTTGAGTGGGGAAAATGATGAGCAAATACTGAGATGAGTGAAAAGGGGGATTCATTCCAATAAAATCCAACTGTGCTTTCAGATAGGAGAATAAAGTCTGATAATATAGTAGTTCTCTTTGATACTTGTCACACATTCAAGATGATGTTTTTAATACTACGCATTTTTTTTTTTTGGTTTTTGGGCCACACCTGGCTACTCTCAGGGGTAACTCCTGGCTATTCGCTCAGAAGTCGCTCCTGGCAGGCACGGGGGACTATATGGGGAACCGGGGGATCGAACCGCGGTCCGTCCTAGGTTAGCGCAGGCACCTTACCTCCAGCGCCACCGCCGGGCCCCTGCATTTTCTTTTTTAAGAAACTTTATTGATTGATTGATTGATTGATTGATTGGTTGGTGGGACACACCCAGCGGTGCTTAGGGGTCATTCCTGTCTCTGCACTCAGAAATCACCCCTGGCAGGCTGGGGTACCATATGGGAAGCTGGGAATTGAATCGAGAACATCCTGGGTCAGCCATATGCAAGGCAAATACCCTATTGCTGTGCTATCTCTCTGGCCCCAATACGTCACACTTTCTACCAAAGTAATAGAGTATGTCTAAAACTCAAGTCAAATACCAAAATTGACATGGGATACGTAAGGTTCAGTCTCCCAAAGTATGAAATGCCCTTCTCAAGGTATTGAAACAAGAAGGAATATGCCACAAACACAAGAGTCCACTTTGTTATCTTGGGCCTCCTGTGGTAAATCTAGAGCAGTTCTCTGGAATCAATCAGGGAACCTCTACATTGACTGGAACTCTCTGGCTGTCCACTTATTGGGTTTGGGAAAAGTTCTGGGATGTAGCCGCTCCTTCACAATTTCTACCACAAGAAGTCACCTCAGAGAATCTCCAACAGCCATTAAAATTGATGCAGGGCCAAACACTCCAAGAAATGGACTATGTTCCATCTAATGGCCAAGGTCCTTTTAACCATGAAAATAAGCTTTAGTCAGAGGAGGAAGTATCTTCAGTTTCCCCTTCTCTTTAAATCAAATCAGTTGCACCCCAGAAGAGCAACTGACTGAGAGTATCTATGACTCAGCTCACACTCACATCAGTCTCTGTAAAAATTAAGCAATTTGACTTTGGATAAAAGAGAAGGGACATTCATGCCAAAGAGTTCAATAGGAGAATCTTCCACTCCCTTTCCAGACAACAGTGGTCTTCTTCCTCACTGCCAAGAACTTGAACTCTTCAAACTCATTTCCATTCTTGTGTTTTCTGTTCCTTCTGCCTAGAATAATCTCCCCCCACACCTTAAATGGTTCATGCTTCTGTTTCCTGCAGGGGTTCTCTGTGCCATTGTTCCCTTTTTAAGTCAGTTTACCCACACACACACACACCAACTTCTAGTCTCTCTCCAGCCCCTTGCCCCATTTTCTTTTCCTTCAGAGGCCTTATCTTCACATGGAAGTATATTAATTGTTCTAGTCTAACAGGATATATACAAGGAACTGTGAGATAAGGACTGGTGAAAGGAAAGTGACTGTACAAATTAACGTTTTTTTCCTAAAAGCCATTCAAAAACAATAAATATATAAAAAGGCATCACTGTGGAAATTACACATGATAGAAGGTTAATAAAAATGTCTGTTACCAAAAAAATACTTCACTTATTAGTACCCTAAAAATGATTGGGATTAAATGAACAAATTGGGATGTATAACAATACTAATTGTTATTATGTATGATATATTAATAACAGTATAAAGATCATAAGCAATGTAAACCAAGTAATAAATCTTTATTTTTCAAAAATTGGGGGGCCATTTTATATTACTCCATCAGCTTTAAGGATGCATGTAGTTAATAAGTAGAAATGAATTGAAGTCAACTAATTCCAATAATAAAGCAATGACTATTAGAGTATTGAAGGAAAATTATGCCTCATCTGGCTTAACATCCTCATATACTGGATTAAGAGTCTGTCAAAGGAAGTGAATTGCCCAAGGTCATATTCAAGGTGAGTTAAGTAAGAGAAAAGATTAAAAAAAAAACAGAACTTGGGTGCCAGCCAAGAAATACCCCACTAAATTATATTTCATAGTCAACAAAAGGAGTGTTTAGAGAAGGAACAGATTGATTCTTCCATACAAGTAGTCATACTTTGCAAAATAAAGCACGGAGGAATTCACTATACATTTAGGCCACTATCTACCTAAAATCTACAGTTCAGTACCTTTCTTAATTCAATGAGACAATTCCTCTCAAAGGAAGATGGTGGTGCTGAAGACATGAGATAAGCATATTAATGATGAAGTTGTTGGTGGTAATATTTTATAAGATGATGCATAGCTATTAATCCAAAAATCTTTCCCACAAATCTCTTTTGATATATAAAAGCCCATCTGGGTTACTTGACCTTCCCCTTTCTTGTATGTAAGTATTGGTTTCTGGCAGACACATTGAGGGATAAGTCATGAGAAGCCATTGACTTTATTATTCTCTCCTGATTATCTTGGTTTATTGATTCTTTGTAGCTACCTTGCTTCTTCAAATCCATCTGCATGGGGTTTAGAACCTTGATTCCTGGGGTGATCTCACAACTAGTGAATTTTATTTGACAGTATTCCATCATGATTTAGGTGATGGCATCGACGGTGACCTTGGTGATGAAATTAGGGATAATGATCTTGGTGATAAAAGATCTTCCTGATATTAAGGTACCAAGTAAAACTAATACTTGGTGGTGATGGGTGATGATGATGTCCTTATTGATGATGTTTATGAAAATGATGCTGGTGTGATGTTTGATCAAATGTCATGCAAAGTGCCTCAATACTTCAAAAAACTTATTAATGTAAACTTAACTGCAGTAAGAACTTATGATGATTATCTTGCTATTCATATTATTATTATTATCATAATCATTCCCTTTGACCAAGTCAGGAAGCTGAGAAGCCTAAAGAGGTTAAGTAAATTCCCCTCAAACACTGAAATAGTAGGATTATTTAAATTACAAATTAAGCTCATTGCTCACTTAAGCAACACACATACTAAAATTTCAAAAACATAGAGAACATTATGTATGACCCTGCATAAAGATGACAGGCAAATTCAGGAAGCACCCCATATTTTGAAGAAACTATAAAAAAACATTATGCTTAATCAAGTCAGATCCTGTGGTAAAATTTTGGTAGACAAAATGTGGAAATTACACATGATAGAAGGTTAATAAAAATGTCTGTTACCAAGAAAATACTTCACATATTAATACCCTAAAAATGATTGAGATTAAATAAACAAATTGGGATGCACAACAATACTAATTGCTATTATATATAATACTATTAATTATAGTATATAGGATCATAAGCAATGTGAACCAAGTAATAAATCTTTATTTTTCAAAAATTGGGGGACCATTTTATATTACCCCATCAGCTTGAAGGATGCATATAGTTAATAAGTAGAAATGAATTTAAGTCAACTAATTCCAATAAATAAAGCAAAACTCCTAAAAAAAAGTAATCCAGATGGTAGACAGATGGCAAAAATCCTAAAAAAAATAATCCACCAAAGTTTGGGGAATAGTAAAGTAGATCAAGTTATATTGACCCCTCAGGAATGGACATGACAATATTGGCTAGCCTTCTTCAGAGTGAAGATTATTATGGATTCAGAATTCAGTTTATTGGCCCAGAGAGATAGCACAGCGGTGTTTGCCTTGCAAGCAGCCGATCCAGGACTTAAGATGGTTGGTTCAAATCCCAGTGTCCCATATGGTCCCCCGTGCCTGCCAGGAGCAATTTCTGAGCATGGAGCCAGGAGTAACCCCTGAGCACTGCCGGGTGTGACCCAAAAACAAACAAACAAACAAACAAAAAAACAGAATTCAGTTTCTAATTCCATAAAGAGAGCCACCCAATCTGTGGTATTTTTGTTATATTAATCCAAATTACTAAAACATTAATTGTTTTAAAGATATAATTTATGGGAACAATGAAATTGTTTCTATATTGAACATATTTCTATATTGAAATTTATGTGAATTTATGTGAAAAAATTTCTATATTGAAATTTATGTGAATACCATGGAAAGTATTAATCCAGCCAATTCTCGGAGTCTTTCTAAACGGTAGTGACTGTTCTATATCTTCCACTTAAAAATAAGAAAATTGACCAATAGACAGATAATTTGACCAAAAAAAAGCTTTGACCTGGGATTCAGATGTAAACAGGGCCTGAAATCTGAACCACTGCAACAATGGAAATTTTAAACAATTCTTATTATTTCTAAGGCAGGAAGTTTGCAGGTCAGGAAGGCACCATTCAGATGTTTAATAATTGATATGTCGATGTTCAGTTTTCCTCTAACATCTCAGCTCCATCTCCTTCTGATCAGCCTTGGAAAAGAGCAAGCTGTCTCAGGATCCTAATTTGGAAGTGAGGCAGATCATTGCGAAGATGCAAGAACAGCTCTTGGTGTGTTCCTGGAATCCTTTTCCCTATTCAAAGCCTTTGCTTAATCAGGTATCTTAGTCTGGGATGAAAGTTGTTTCTTCCCAGTCTCACTAGGACATGAAAATGGGTGAGTATGCACCACAGCTAGAATTCCAGCCAGTAGCACCTCTGAAAATGAGTAGGCTGCTCCCACCACTCTCCACAAGAGATTCATGGAATAAAACAAATCACAAGGCACAGAAATCAGAAGCTAGTAGAAGATGTAGAAAACACAATCAATTTAGTGTTTGGAAAACCCACCACCACCATACAGCTAGGGGAAATTGTTGAGAAAATCCAGGGGTCTCCACAAAATTGTTAGGCATATTGAGTGTGTTCATTATTCGATAGAAATTTGGAGTTTTATCCAGATTGAGAATCTTATAGAGGAAAGTTCAAGAGGGACATTAGCCTGGGGCTGAAGAGATCATACAGCAGGTAGGTTGCTTGCCTTGAATGTGGGTCCAATCCTTGGACCTAATTCCCAGCACCCTAAATAATCCTCGGAGTCTACTGGGAGTAATTCCTGAGCACTCCAGGGTGGGCCCAAATATACACAAACAAACAAAAGAGAAAAAAAGAGGCACATTAGCTCAACATTCCCAGCCAAGCATGAGCAACTGATGGCCAAAAGGTTCAAGGTCAATCTCCCTCAAAGTCATGTAGCTGATTAGTGTTCTGTATCTCCAGAAAGGACATGTATATATTGTGGGGCATACATGAAGAGTACAGAACTGAGTCTCTTGTCCCTTTTAGAGACCTTTCCTTCAATCATTCATATGGTCTCACTCTGGCTGTTGCCCACTTCCCAGTCATGTTCACTTCGCTCCACAACTCTGACTTCCTGAATCCTTCAATATATCAAATGTGTTGGTCCTGTTCCTTCTTGAAGGCCTCTCTTGGTGGAACCCTTGGTCCAAATATTCTTCCCTCCCTCCAGGTTCTTCTGCTCAACAGAGTGCTGGGATCAGATCAGCTTTCCCATCAGTTTTCTTTCAAAAATATTTTAAGACTGATGTTAATGTATAGTTATAGAAATCACATTAAGGGCCAGAGAGATAGTATAGAAAATAAACTTTGCAAGCAGAGGATCCCAATTCAAATCTCTAGCAC
This sequence comes from Crocidura indochinensis, assembly GCA_004027635.1. Lineage (NCBI taxonomy): Eukaryota > Metazoa > Chordata > Mammalia > Eulipotyphla > Soricidae > Crocidura > Crocidura indochinensis. The sequence continues at coordinate 10,654 of PVKC010032841.1, forward strand.
CACAGAAGTTCCTCTGAGGACCCCCAGGAGCTAGTCCTGAGCACAGACCTCGACTAACCCTCCCCCAATACCACCAGGTATGATCCCAACAAACAAAGCTAAAGATAATGATTTTTCAAAATCTGCTGATGTGTGACTTGTTTTGCCATCTATGTTCTTGAGAGTATGTTTATCAGATTGTTTTGGCAGAACTGATACAGAATGGCATGTTACTCTTCCCAATACATCATTCAGTGACTGCATGCAGACAGCTGGTATTGGTCAGATTAGTGAATTTACTCACTTCTTGTAAATACTGGTGAATACTACTGATCAGGGCTTGGTTATTTTTGTTCTGTTTTGTTGATTGAGATTTATGAAAAATACCAATAATGCATAAAAGTCTACCCTACATATAGTCAAGAAAAAAGAAACATTTGAAGAAACATTCTCCTAGTATTTGAAATCAATACCCTATCAAGAATGAGAATTAACTCCATCCATTGATGAGTGTGTAAAATCCAGATTTCCATCTCTGTCCCCTCACTTTCTTCTTACTCATTCATGGAAAATCAAAAAGCAGCCAACATTTATGTTCTGAACACTTCCTGACCATTAAAATTCTAGTCACATAAAAATGACTTGTTCAGCAAAAGTCAATGGAAATATTTTGGGAGAAATAAATAATGATATAGAACTTACAAAGAAAAATAGTATACAACATTATTCTAAACTGACAGTTTTTAGATCTGTAAAAATTTTAATAATAAACCTAGTTTTCTTTTACATGTAACATTGTAAACATGTTCGATTGTATTTAGTCCCATGACTCATTTACCAACTAACCAGCCATCTCCCTCTTGCAATTTATTCAAGTTTTGGCTAAAATGTCATTTCCATAGAAATTCTTCTCTGATATCAGTCACAGTATCCATCAGAGCTTTCTCTCCCGGACTTCCCTTTATCTTCAACATATTTTATCATCAGTTGACATTATGTCAAATGTGTGTATTCTTAATTGTTTATATTCTGGATCTTCCACTAAAATGTAAGTTCTAAAATAGAAGGGACCTTTATCTAGGTCATTGCTTCTGATTCCCCTACTCTCAGGATTGAGCTTGGTATATAGAAGCCATCAACAAGTATTATTTTTAAATGAATAAGCACAACACACTTTCTCAGATGCTTAGGTAAACTCCTTCTATTTCATTCTAGATTTAATAGAAAAATTATTATGATAAATGTTAAGGTGAAACAGAGCTACAAATAATGAGCGCAGTGAAATCCCAGATATTTATCCATAATCCCATTCATTCTAAGTTGTACATTCTTTCCAATATAAATGGCTCGAGGCTCTGAAGTTTCAATGCATGTTTACAATGTTAATTTGGTATTTCAATCTATCCATTATTATCAATGTGCATGAGCAAATATGAACGACAGAACAACAGAAACAGAATGGGTGTGATTGGGAACCAATGAGTGCCATTTTCAACCGCTCAGAATCAAGTGTATCAAGCAAGGTGAGAGTTAAAGATACTATGCTTCATACCAGATGAGCTGCATCCCTGAAAACTGAACTCAAAATACGAAAAGCACTTTCTGACATAGCTGCACAGAAGCAAGTGCCAATGGCTGTTTTGAATGCATTATTAAATGCATTATTTTGAATGCTGTCTCACCCAATATTTAGATGGCACAGAGAGATATATAGTAGCATGTGAAGAGGTTTGATGCATGATGAGTCAAAGAACAATTTTGGAAAGTGCAGTCCTGAATATAGAAAGTCTCAAAATTACCTCACCAACTTACCTGTATTCCTGTTTCTGAAATGTACACAGGTGGTGATTTATCAAGATTAATTAAATCTAAAAGAGTTTTTCACACTGTCTTTTGGGTCTTTCCTCAGCCTCCTTCCAGGTTCCAGCGACATTTTAATATCTGCCCCTTGGGGACAGTCAAGTTTGTGCCTACGTGGAAACAAGTAAATAATCCACCCCCTCCTTCCCATCAAGTTTCCTTTTCTCAAACCATGCAGAAGCACTAGTTTGCAATATTTTTTAATCATATTTAGATTACCTTGCTTGTTTGGAAAAATAATCTCTTAAAAGGTATACCTTGAGCCACCTTTCACACAAACAGTTCAATAGATCACTTTTTAAAATACCTTGCTACTCCAACATTCCAAACCACTAAATGCAATGATGATCAGGGAAGAGAAAGAAAACACCTACAGTGGTGGATATGGAGAGAAACCTGAGAAAATTTCTTAAGTCCACTCAAATGCCTGAGCTTTATAGATGAGGACCTAAAACCAACACTTAATGTTTTAGCAATGAAAATCAAGGAGTCACTAACCTGCAAAATTAAGAAATCTATAGATGAACAATTCAACCTACTCAAAGAATTCTTTCAGAAGGTGAGAGAATTCACACAAATGGAACAGGAGGAACTAAAAAACATGCTAACATGCCTTAATAGAGTTACACAGGAGGAGAATCACATAAATGAACTTGAAGACAAATTACAAGCCAGCAGTGATAAAGAAATCAAAAAAGAAAGAAGAGACAAAATATTGGAAGAATATGTAAGGGACCTAATGAACAAAAACAAAAGAAATAATCTCCTAATTATAGGAATATCAGAAGGGAAAGAAAATAGAAAAGGGGAAGAACAAGTAGTGAGGGGGATAATAGCAGAGAACTTTACCACCCTCTGGAAAAAAAAAAGTCTTCTCTAAAAGAGCATTCCCAATAAATTTGCAACAAAAACTCTATGTGATAAGAAAAAGGTGGCATGAATCCAAAACACATGTGGGGACGAGGTCACCAACATTCACCCATACTTCTCAGGCTTGTTATTAAAGTCTGTAGAGGAAGATGCAGAAGTAAGCCATGGCTCATGGACTAGATCAGACAATGTATAAATCACAAATCACAGGTATTCATTGCAAATGAAGCTGACCGGTTTGAAAATAACAACTGAAAATTAGCTGGGAAAACACCCAAAATTCTAGCTACCTAAAAAATCTTCAGTCAATTCTATACCAGAAAGGAAGTTATAACTAAGACTGAATTTCTGAGCTGGCTAGCAAAATCCTGCCCTGAATAGTACCCAAAGAAGACCTTTTCCATTGGCTAAATTCTAAGAAATCACTTTTTGAAAAATAACATTTTAGGAGTAGGAGTGATAACACATCAATAGGATGTTTGCTTTGCACCTGGTCAACCTGGGACTGACCCAGGTTCGATTCCCAGCATCCCATATTGTCCCCAAAGCCTTCCAGGAGTGATTTTTGAATGAGGAGCTGGAAGTAACCTCTGAACACCACTGGGTATGCCCCCCAAAACAAAGAAAGAAAAATAGCTTTTAAGAAAACCTACCAAAGACCTCCACTATCAAACTCTAATAACAAAAGCAAGAAGTATCTTCAAGTTCATTGTGGAAGTTTCTGGAAGCAAAGCTTATAATTGATTTTTCTGAAAATCATTCTTAAA
>PVKC010032842.1:0-14130 GCA_004027635.1 Crocidura indochinensis
CAAAAAAAAAAAAAAAAAAGAAAGAAAGAAAGATATGTAAGCCAATATGATCAAAATAAAAATTAAAAAAAAGGAAGTTTTGCAAGGCATATGAGCAAGCTTTGCCTGTATCCTAAGCCAAAAGAAAGATGGTGACAAAATTAAATAACTCCAAGAGTTATTTATGTAGCATAGCTAATAAAAATAACAATCCATGTAATTGGATATTAAGATGATTTGCAAATAATATTTTCCTTAATAATGCATGATGACTTATGACTTCTTTGAAATTATTTATAATCCCTAAGGTTAGCTCTGATGTAATTTAAGCAAGAAGAATCAGATCTGAGGTGGCGATCTTTTCTGCTTCTCTATGTATGTAATACGATATATGATGCCAAAGTAAAACCATGAAATTGAAAGAAAATCAGCTAAGGTTTAGCATTTATGAGTATCATTTTGCTTTCACAACTCTTTCCAAACCTCAACTAATTAATTTATACACATTTCAAAGGAAGGTGATGATTATCTGTTTTACAGGTGGGAAGAAAGTGAAGTTAGCTGTTAAAAGCCTTGCTTGAGGCCAAGAAGGGGGGTACGTTTTGTGCCTGCCCAGGAACCTGGGCATACCTGAGGGCTAATTCATTTGCAAAATTCACACTTTAAAAGGGACATTCTTTCTGCCTGGCAACAGCTTTGCTTGTTGATAACAGGGATATTTGAGGTCTACCTTCAATGACAAGAAAGTGAACTAAAGTGGTTTATAGTTCATGTGCACTTCTTAAATTCCAGGCAATCTTAATTCATGTAACCATATTTATTTACTTATTTATTTTTCAGGAATAATTTTTAGGAAAGAAGGATCCTGAGAGAATAAGAGAAAACATGATATGCTGCAAATACTTCTGATCCACTATTCAGGTGAGTGATAACTGGTTGTGTGGCCTTTCAGTGAGGCAATGTAAGTATCCAGTGTGAAACATTCCTTGTGAGTGCACTTGCCTTATTTGCCTAGTACAAGAGAAAGAATTGTAAACTTCTGCAGGGCAAAGATGATGGAGTAATTTCTTTGTACTTGCAAATGGAGGATGACAGGTTAGACAGGTTGTTCTAAATGCTCTTTGAAATGGGCCTGTCAAAGGGCCTTGGCTTGGGTTCCTCAATTTACATAACATATATTTCCCCCTTAAGTTTTTGTGAATGAATCAGATCTCTGAAGCACTAGAATATTCTTTGTTTATTTTTCTTTCATTTTGTTTTTGTTTTGGGGCTACACCTGAGTAAGCTCCTGTTTCTGTGCTCTGGGACCACTCTTTTTTTTTGTTTGTTTTGGTTTTTTTTGGGGGGGGGTGGAGGGTCAGTGCTCAGGGGTTACTGCTGGCTCAGAAATTGCCCCTGGCAGGCACGGGAGACCATATGGGATGCCGGGATTTGAACCACTGTCCTTCTGCATGAAAGGAAAATGCTTTACCTCCATGCTATCTCTCTGGCTCCTGGGACCACTCTTGAAGGTTTCAGGGGACCAACATATGGGATGCCTGGGATCAAATCCTGTCAACTGTACTAGCTCTCCAGACTCTGGCACTAAGATAATTTTTTCTAAGTCATTGGAAAATGAAGTAAGCTATAGTGGTAATGACTATTGCTTTTGAATTAATCTATTATGCAGATTTAGCTTTTCACATAATTGAATTCTATTTTTTTGTTTGTTTCTGGAGCATAATCAGCAGTGTTCAGGGCTTACTTGTGACTTGGAGTACCATATAGGATGTCAGGGATGAAAGTGGGTTCACTGCATGAATAACAAATTTCCTACTCTTTATACTGTCAATCTGGTCCCAAATAAGTGAACAAGAGATCTTCACAAATTATATTCATGTATTTATTCCTAGTGTCTATGTTAGATGACTAAAAGTGTGGTGACTAGAATATATGTTTTAAATTTCATTTAAAAATGAATTCTAAAAATTATTTTAGAATTCTTCAATGGGAGGAAAATTAGGGTTTGGTCCACACCTAGTGGTGTTCAAGGCTTACTCCTACCTCTGTGCTAAGGGATCACGCATGATAAAGATGGAGAACTATATGTGGTGTTATGATCAATTGGGTTGGACATGTACAAGGAAAGCAACTTAATCCCATGCATTATCTATTCAATCCCAGATTTCAGAATTTTTGTTCCTATAAATACTGCTTACATTTGGTCCATTACTTCTTTAGGTATTCCAACATGTTCATTGATTTCACCTGTCGAATTAAAAAAATAAGTCTCAATTTTATTTTTACTTGTAGTTATTTAATTGTGGCTAAACTTAATTTGTAGATTTTTACATGTAATATGATCTATATGGTGCCAAATAAAATTGTGCCAACAATTTTCTCTGGCTAATTGGAAGGGAATTAAAATTAGTCAAGTAACTTAACCTAACCTGGGACTCAGAATCTTCTTGGTCTTTACTTTTGTTATAAAGCCTGTAGTAGACACAGGTTGATACCTGACTTACTTAATTGCTACATATTGGGAGTGGGGAAGAATGAAAAATCAAGTTAAGCAAAAGTGAAAAATCAAGTTTTTGTATGGTTCCCAACTTCATTAAGATGTTAGGTTATTAGAGAAGAATTTTTGGTTCTGGGAACAGGAATTGGTGAAAAATGCTTTTAAATAAAACTCAGCGAAGAACTCAATTTTCAGGAACATGAGACTAATATTTTAGAGGAAGAATGTTCATTATTTAATGGGAAATAATTTTATACCCTTGAGCTCTTATTTTTAGTAGGAGAATCACTTGTTCCCATGATATTTTGATTGTTCTAGTTGTTAGTAGTTACTGGCTTAATCATTTTAATTCATGGTTTGAGTAGCCCACAGAAATTTGGCCTGCATCCTTAAAAAACAAAACAAAACAAAACAAAAAAACAACCCTTTAAATGTGTGACTGTCGAAAGAAGAACAATCTCTGTGCAAATATAATCTGAAAATGAGCCTATATTAAGGTTTTCTTTCATTCCCTTTTTTTTTTTTTTGGTTTTTGGGTCACACCTGGTAGTGTTCAGGGCTTACTCCTGGCTCTACGCTCAGAAATTGCTCCTGGCAGGCTCAGGGGACCATATGGGATGCTGGGATTCGAACCATTGTCCTTCTGCATAAAAGGCAAATGTCTTGTCTCCATGATATCTCTCCGGCCCCTCTTTAATTTACTTATATTCTCTCCCTGCCATGGTTTTCCCCTCCTTCCATTCTACCCTCTTTGCAAATAAGTGGAAGAAGCAGTATTTTAGTTCTTAATATTTGTCAAAACATGGGAGAAAAAAGAACATAAAAGTATTCTCCCTGGGGCCGGCGAGGTGGCGCTAGAGGTAAGGTGTCTGTTTTGCAAGGGTTAGCCAAAGAAGGACGGCGGTTCGTTCCCCAGGCATCCCATATGGTCCCCCCAAGCCAGGGGCAATTTCTGAGTGCTTAGCCAGTAGTAACTCCTGAGCATCAAATGGGTGTGGCATGAAAAACCGAAAAAAAAAGTAATCTGCCACTCCCTCCTAATATTTATTTAGACATTGCAACTTAAATAGAGTAATAGTTTTGGGCATACAATGTTTAATTCCATACTGTACTTCTATTGTCTCTAGGTATTATTACCTTATTGTCTTTTAAGTAAGAAAAAATGTGCAAAGGCATATTCACTGAAGTTTTTTTTGTTTGTTTTGGTGGGCCACACCTGGAAGTTTTTAAGGCTTATTCCTGACTCTGTGCTTAGGTGAACTTCTGGAGGACCATAAGGGGTATGTATGGAGCATCCAACCTGGTTGGCCATGTGCAAGTCAAATACCTAACCTGTTGTACTATTACCCTGGCCTCTAGAGATTTTTTGGGTTTGTTTTTAAATAGAATTGAAAATACCTCTTTGTTTGGCAGATGGCATGATTATGCAAAGGAATTTGCAGAAATAGATTCCTCCAAAACTCAGAAATGATTTTAGAAAGATTTAAACGATCAACATATTCTGAAAAACAGTATGGAGGGTTCTCAGTAACTCAAAATTGAGCTGCCATACAATCCAGCAATTCAATATTTGCATATCTATCCTCAGGACAGAAAAACATTTTATCCAAAAGGATATATGTGCAGCTCTATTCATTGCAGCACTCAATATGATAGCTAAGACTTGGAATTAACCTAGATGTCCAACAACAGATGAATGGATCATGAAGATGTGATACATAAATACAATGGAATACTACTTGGCTATAAGGAATGATGCAATCATGTAATTTGCAGCTATGTTAGTGGAACTAGAAGATATTATATTAAATTAAGTAAGCCAGAAGAAGGAATAAAAATACAGAATGATAACGATTATATGTGGCATTTAGAATGAAGAAGCACAATGGTTTAAATTATAGTATTCTTGAGCACCATTGGCTCCAGAGTATAGCCAGGAGAAAAAAAAGAAACTGAGTAAAAGAGGAGAAACACAATACTGTGAAAGGAACCAAGTGGTCTCAGGTATATTGGTAGTGTTAAAAAAAAAAAAAAAGGACAGCTCTAGGGGTCGGAATAATAGCACAGCCATATGGCATTTGCCTTACAAGTAGCCAACCCGGGACAGACCAGGTTCAATCGCCAGTATCCCATAGGGTCCCCTAAACCTGCCAGGAGCAATTCCTTAGCGCAGAGCCAGGAGTAACTCCTGAGCGCTGCTGAGTGTGGCCCCCCAAAAGGACAGAACTAAATATTCAAGACAAAGGCAACAACTATGGAACCAAATGACCCAAACTTTAACAATCTTAATTATTAAGGGGTCTCAAACTCAATTTACCTGGGGCTGTAGGAGGCAAAGTCGGGGTGATCTTTGAGTGCAAAGTCAGTAGTAAGCCTTGAACATTGGGGGGTGTGACCCAAACAACTAAAACAAAACAAAACAAAAAAGATTCCCGGGCCGGGCGGTGGCGCTGGAGGTAAGGTGCCTGCGCTAACCTAGGACGGACCATGGTTCGATCCCCCGGTTCCCCATATGGTCCTCCGTGCCTGCCAGGAGCGACTTCTGAGCGAATAGCCAGGAGTAACCCCTGAGCATCACCGAGCGTGACCCAAAAACCAAAAAAAAAAAAAAACATTCCTCAGGGGCAGGGCCACAAAATATTGTACAGAGGGCTAGAAATGGCTTGCGGGCCGCGAGTTTGAGACCCTTTAAAATGGGCCTTTTATACTGGCAGGCTGATGGCAAATGGTGGTAATATGGAAATCACATGGGGAACATTAGTGGTGGGAGGTCAACACGTCAACACAGATAATGAGATTGGTCCTGATTCATTGTATATCTGAAACCCAACTATGAAGGACCTTGTCAATCATAATGGTTTCAATAAAATTAAAATAAAAATATAAGCATATAGAAAATAATTATAGTTTTATATAGTAGTATTAATAAACAATTGGAAATGTCTAATTAATCATTTAAAATAACTGACACTCCAAATCACACTAGAAAATAAGATATTCAGATATAAATATATCAAGAAATGTGTAGGATCCATTTGGTTAAAGTTATAAAAATGCTGAAAAAGTTGATTTAAACTCTATAGAAAATCTGTAGAACTAGAATTTTGAGGAAAAATACACATTTAAAAAAGAAGATGAGGAAGTTGGAGTGCTTGTCTTGCACACAGTCAAACCTAGATCAATCCTTGGCATCTGAAATGGTCCCTTGAGCCTGCCAGGAGTGATCCCTGAGTCAAAAGCCAGGAGTAACATGAGCACTTTCAGATGTGAAAAAAAAAAAAAGCATGACCCTAGTGCCCTAGTGTTATGACTCAGTGTTAGAACATCTGTCTTGGAGGTCACAGACCTTGAGATATATAGGCAAATTTCATGACTTCAATTTTCCTAACAGCTGTGTAGTATTCCATTGTGTAGATGTACCATAGTTTCTTTAGCCACTCATTTGTTGTCAGGCATCTGGTTATTTCCAGATTCTGGTTATTGTAAATAGAACTGAAATGAACATAAGAGTGCAAGGACATTTGAGTTTTTGTGTTCTTAGGGTTTATCCCTAGGAGTGGTGTTGATGGATCATATGGGAACTCAATGTTCAGTTTTTGAGTAATATTTATATATTGTTTTTCAGAAAGGCTAGGCAAATCTACATTCCTACCAGCAGTGAATGAGAGTTTCTTTCTCCCTACAACTATACCAGCACTGGTCTTTCTTGTTCTTTGTGCTATGTGGCAGCCTCTGTGGCATGAGATGATGCTTCATTTTTGTTTTAATTTGTAACTTCTTGATGATTAGTGATGTGGAACCTTTTTTTATGTGTCTCTTGGCCATCTGTACTTCTTTGAAGAAGTGTCTGTTCATTTCTTTTCTCTATTTTTTTTGATGAGGTTAGTTGTATTTTTTCTTGTAAAGTTCTTTCAGTACCTTGTATATCTTAGATATTAGCCCCTTATCTGACAGAGAATAGTTTTTCCCATTCGGTGGATGATCACTCACTATTTCCTTTGAAGTACAGAAACTTTTCATTTTAATGTAGAGTCATTTGTTTATTCTGCTTATTTGGACAGTGGTGTTTTCTCCTTAAAGATGCCTTTTGTTTCAATGAATGCTTTGCCTATATTTTTTTCTATATACTTTATAGTTTCAGGTCTGGTATCAAAGTCTTTAATCCATTTTGACTTGGCATTTGTGCATAGTGTTAGATAGAGATTTGAGTTCACTTTTTTTTTGCATATGACTGACCAGTTACTCCAACACCACTTGCTGAAAAGACTTTCCTTGGTTCATTTTGCATCCTCAACACTATTGTACTTAACTTTTGGTACTCATAAATCTCTCTCCTCTCCTTGTAATTTTATCATTAAAATAAATGCAAAATCTGACCACATTAAACATTTTGGAATTAAAATTATTTTTACTCTGCATATTTCTTTGGATATTTATCCAAGTTAATTTTTATGGTAATACTTGTTCCTTTTGTGATTGATTAATATTCAGATACAATGCATGTACATATTTGTTTTGTTTTGTTCTTGGGCTAGATCTAGTAATTCTCAGGGGTTACTACTGGCTCTACACTCAGGAATAACTCCTGGTAGGGTTCAGGGAACCATATGTGATACTGGGTATTGAATCTGGGTCAGCCAGCCACATGAAAAGCAAGCACCCTGCCCACTGTTCTATCACTTTGGCTTCTTGTGGTGGAGTAATATTCTATGGTGTGAATGTATGATACTCGTTTAATGCTTCACTGAAGGACATATGAGTTGATTTCATTTTTGGGTATTATAAATATAGCTAATATGAATGAACATTCATAGACAGGTTTTTATGTAAAATTCTAAAGTATAAAAGCTTATGGGTATAATTGCTAGGTATTAGAATAATTGACACATAAAAAAAACAATGTGGGCCAGGGGCTGAAGAGAGAGTACAATAGGTAAGCACTTGCCTTGCACATGGCTGACATGGGTTTGATCCTAGCACCACATATGACCTTCTGTACACCTGTAGGTATAATCTCTGAGCACAGAGCCACTAGTAAGGACTGCCATGAGTAATTCCTAAGTTCAGAGCCAGGAGTAATGCCTGAGCACCACAAAGTGTGGTCCAAACTCCCTTCTCCTCCCAGAAAGGTATAAGTTTAGTGTTAAATAATTGTTCACTCATTCTAATATTATTGTAAATAACTTTCTGACAAAGGTACAAATTAATTGTAATCAAGAAAGGTTAGTATCTTCAATACATAATTCAGGAAATAGTAGATACTTATAAGCAAAGTGTATACTTTAATTCACACCTCATACTTTGTATATAAACTTTCAGCTCAAGTAAAGATGTAAATGTGAAGCCCCTAAACCTACCTACTTTCAGGACAAAACATGGAAGAAAATCTTTGTGCTGTCGGATTAAAGATTTACTACTACCTAAAGCACTAGCCATACAGGAAAAATATAGATAAAATAGAAATTATATAAAATTTTTGATATTTGAAACTGTTGAGAGATTAAAAGACAAGCTGTATCCCAAAGGAAAGTATTTACAAGAACATACATAGATTAAAAAGACCTCATTTCCAGTTTATTTATTAACCTTCAAAACTTGGTTAAAAGCATACAAAGAATTTTTTTGTTTGGTTTCTTTTGGGGGGTGCCACACCATGCGGCACTCAGAGGTTACTCCTGGCTCAGCGCTCAGAAATCATTCCGGGCAGGCTTTGGCGACCATATAGGATGTAGGAAGCAAACCCAGTCTGTCTGGATTGAGTTATGTGCAAGGCAAACACCCTACCACTGTGCTATCTCTCCGGCCCCCTAAAGAGAACTTAATATGGGTATGAACAAATGATTTGAGAAGACACTTCACCAAAAAAGCAATCTAAATGGCAAATAAGCATATAATAATATAGCCAACATCTTTTGTAATTAGGGAAATATATAGCATAACCACAGCAACATACTATTTGTATGCATTAGAATTTCTATAATAAAATGATTAAGAGCAACAAATACATACATAGATAAAAGAAGATAGAATGAAAAAATTTACATACCTTATGATTTCATTTATTGGCATATAACATCTGGAAGCAAAAAATCATAGGAACATAAAAAAAAGATCAACGATTAACAGGAACAATCATAGATAATTTTTTTTTTTGGTTTTTGGGCCACACCCAGTGACGCTCAGGGGTTACTCCTGGCTACGCACTCAGAAGTCGCTCCTGGCAGGCACGGGGGACCATATGGGAACTGGGGCATCGAACCGTGGTCCGTCCTAGGCAAGGCAGCAGGCACCTTACCTCCTGCACCACCTCCCGGCTCACAATCATAGATAATTTTATGATAATGAAATTTTCTTAATCTTAATTGTGAAGTCTGCGTGTTTTAGAAATTATAAAATTGCTATCAATGGAGAAGTAACTTTACTATGCATAAATAAAAAGAGTTAATAATGTAATTATATGGAAAAATATACACCAAAAGGATGTGGAAGAGTGGTATAACTATATGTCCAAAGCACAACTCAACACTGAAAACATAGGATTTAAGCTGCAGGTACTGAATTTGTATTGTGCCTCCCAAGGGGGTAGACAGGGCTAGGGGAAATTGGTAGGGGGTAGGGCTTAAAGTTTGCCAGGAATATTTGAGTAAAAGCAGATAGGGAACTAGCAAATCTCAGGAGTTTATCTTCTAACACAGAGGCATATGACTTGGTTGGGTTCGGGGCAAATAGTGTTTCTGTATTTGTCTTCAATTCTTGTTTCCTTTTGGTTCTTTCTCATGTTAAGAGTTTCTATGTGGTTCCTTCTATTGCTTAGAGTTTAATCTCTTTCAGTTCTTCCAGTGTTGCTGTTTTTGTATATGTACTAGACTTATTTTTCAGATTTATAGAAAATTTCTCTCTTGGTTTTGTTTCTTTTCAGTCTTTGGGGCACACATAATAATGCTGGTGAGGGGAGGGGCTAAACATGGCTCTGCACTCAGGAATAGTCAGGGTAGTGCACAGGGGACCATATGGATTGTCAGGGATTGAACCTAGGTCTGCCACATGCAAGGCAAGCACCTTATCTACAGTCCTGTTGCTCCAGAAACACTACTTGATTTTCTTTATTTCTTTTGTCTTTGGGTCACACCCGGCAGTGCTCAGGGGTTACTACTGGCTCTATGCTCAGAAATTGTTCCTGGCAGACTCAGGGACCATATGGGATGCCAGGATTTGAACCACCATCCTTCTGCATGCAAAGCAAATGCTCTACTTCCATGCTATCTCTCCAGCCTCACTACTTGGTTTTCTTAATTGTTTCTAATAGTCTCTCCTACCTCTCACTGATTGCTCCATGTCTCCTTGGGTGTGTGGGTCATTGCTCTAGGACTTGGCATCTCTACAAAACTGTAGGTTTCTCACTCTGCTCTTTCTTTTCTTGTTCTTCTATTATTTCTTCTTTCCTATTTGGACTCAGGCTGTTGTGGCAAGAGTTCTAGGAATGAATGGGAAAAGGGTAAACCATCACCCAAACCCCGGTGGCTAAAGTGTTTGTAGTGACTGCTCAGAATCAAATATCTGTGACAATATTGCTGATGAATTGTCAAGAGTGAAGGTATAAATGATAGTTATATAGATTAAGTTTGTGGTAACTTCTGTATACATACAGGAAAACTATGTGTATAGTAATTAGGAATGAAGATTATGGGGACAGGAGACTTGGATGTGAATTCCTGTGTTATTTTTTTGTGACACCTAAGGTAACTTGCTTCTCTGTGTTTTCTTATTTCTCTCAAGGAGGGATTTTAATGGTTTCTATCTCAAAGTATTGCTGTGAGGATGAGGTTGGTATGAGAAATCATCTGGAGATTTTTCTAAGGCTTATTCTTGACTCTATGCTGAGGGAATGTTTACAGGACACATTTGGTGCTGGGGTTCAAACTGGGGTTGGTTGTTTAGCCACTGTACTATCTCTCGGACCTTTCTGTATTCTTTTGGTAACCAATTCCGAAAAATGTTGTAATTATAATTGTATTTAAGTCTTGGTTGGCTGATTTCTCTTCTTACCTCCACAGTTAGAAAAGGTAAGTTGAAAATGGAGATCAACAAAACAGATCATTTCCCTGATGCTTCTGTTAGTTTCTAAGCATATAGGCAAAGATTTAGCCCTAGAATATACACAACTCTCTGAATTTACTAACAAAATTCCTGCATAGATCTTAAAAGGTGGTTTATATTTATAACCACTTCCTAACATCTTCCCCTCTTTGGTTCTCTCTTTATACATGCTAACCATAGGGTTTAGAAAATGTAGGCTGTTTAGAAAATGTTGGAGAATATTGGATTAAGGCCAGGATGTGTTAAACTTCTAAATGTAAATATCTACTAACATCCCATGGTGAGTGGGAGTACAGTGAGCATTTATATTTACCATTGGTTTCCATAAATTCACATTAGCTAGGCTGCAGAATTAATCTGGATTCAAAACTTGAATGGAGTTCCTTTACTCTGTATAGTCTGTGAGTGGATGTGAATGGTGATGACAGCTGCTAGAATAACAAAATTGAGGAGAGGAAAAAGGATAGCACAGCTCTCATCTTGAGCTCAATTGTTGCTAATTGGAGGACCAGTCTCAATATCCAGACAGCTTGTTCTGGGCTCAAATAGCAGACAGATGCTCTAAAGCCCCTGGGCTCAGGTATCTTATAATTGTGGATCCAGCCAAGGACAAATTTGATTTGTAGTCCACATTTTGACCTCTCTATAGTGAAAAGTACTGGGAGTTGTTCCCACTTTGCCCCTCTTTTTTAGACTGTTTCCATCATATTTCCCTACTCCCAACTGCTTGTGGATTTCCAGAACTACCTTTATATTGCACTAAAGTCCTCAGGAGATTGAATTCCAAAAAGAGTGATGGGAAAGAAATGAGACTAAAGGAGAAGGGAGTACAGACTTATTGGAAAGATCACTATGTAGCCAATCCATAGGTTGTTTGGGGGTAGAAAATAAAGAACATTTTATTGGGAGGTATGTATTTCTGGGAAAATGAAGTCTGCCTCTCCTATGCATCTTTTTTATATGAATAAAGACAAGTTGAAAAGAGACAGTGAAGGCAAGTTGGAAAGAAAAGAGGATCATGAGATATTCTCAGTGTATAAAGAGGCTATGTTTGATGATGAGTGATATTTAAGGATTATGCATTACTGGATATCATGGTTACCTCACAGATAATGAAAAGAATTTCTGTAAATGCTATATAGCCAAAGTGTGGAGGCATGTGTGAAAACAAATTTTAATAAATTTTCATGCTTTATGAAGTGGAAGTCTGAGAAGTGTCCAAAGTATTAATGACATAGCTACTTCTTTTGCAGGAGTAGGTAGGTTCTGAAGTGGTGCTCATGGAGCATGGTTTTACTTCAGAAAGATACCTGACTAACAAGGCTGGTGGTTCAGTGTTTAGCCCAAGGTTAAGTCACTAAAATGCCAGGGGAATCATCCAGATCTACCTTGTTGATACTCAAGGAAAGTTTGTGGTTTACTGGGCTCAAATTTGGGTCAGGTACTAGTTTCCTGGACTCTTCTATTTTTACTTTTGTAGGAAAATTTTCATAACTATATATTATCAATGAGTAGTTGTTTAGTTGTTTTAATTGGTGACTTGTAGACTTCCCTGAATTACTAGCATCTTTATCTTTTGGTATCAAAGAAATATAGAAAATGCTTCTCAAAGAATTACTTGTTGTTGTTTGTTTTGGGGCCAGATTCAGTGGTATTCAGGGCTTACTCTTCACTTCCATGCTTAGGGATCACTTCTGGAAGTGTTAAGAGTTTATATACTGTGCCAGTGATCAAACCTGTGATGACCATTTGCAAAGCATGTGCCTTAATCCTATACTCCCTCAAATAATTGCTTTTGTTGAAGAAAATATTATTTATTTTGTCAATGACATTGACTTTTAATTGAACAGATTAAATGATGCTTCTCCCTACCAATTCTCTTTTTGAGCTCTCAGATCTTATTTCACCCTTCAGTGATGCAGATGAAGCAGACATTCATTTGTGACTTATTGTTACTGGTTGAGAACATCCCAGCATTGAAATATATTTGCTAAATAAAACAATATTGCAAGCATTCAGTAATTAAAACAAACCAGAAATTGTTTAGTTTTCTCTCTTCAAGTGTCTACATATTTTTAAAACGAAAAATGAGAGGTCAGAAAGATAGTACAATAGGTGAGACCTTTATTTTACATGCAGCCAAATAGGCATAATCCTAGGGATTACATATAACTGAGCAATGCCATGAATGATAGCTGAGCACAGAGCTAGGAATAATTCCTAGATGTGACCCCCAAACCAAGAAAAGACAGAAAAAGAAAATTTTATCATAGTTGTAGCTCTTTGATGAGACTTTTTGTTTTATCACATCAATTCTCAACTGTTTCTCACTACATTTAATTTAGTTCCCAATTTGTGAACAGGAGTAAAACAGTGGGTATTAGTTATTTGCCTTTTTTCATTATATGAACCCACTTTGTTCTCTTGAATAATCTGCTACTACTGTATGAATTTCTTGGACCCATTTCGGTACCCAAGGGACCATATATGGTTTGGCGGACCAAACCTGGGCAGCCATGTATAAGACTAATGCTTTACCTGCTATATCATCTTTTTATCTCCTATATATCCTCTAGCCCTACTTCCTGTAATTGAAGCTGAACCCCATCAGTTTGGGCAAGGTCACGTAATCCATAATTGAACAACAGAAGCTTCAAGTTAGGAATTTAAATCTGAAGAGAGTACCACTGAAAAATAGTGATAGTTAGAATTAATTTAACTGATAATAGCAATGCCCTGTGTCTGGTTGGTCTAGATGAGGTTAGTGTAATGTCCATAGTGACCTTTGAGCTGTCCTGCAGAGGACATTTTAGGAGAGAGCCTTTGGAGATGAGTTCTCTAAATCTTTTCATTTGTTAAATGTTGTCTGGGTTGGATTATTTTTTGTCATCCTTGTGACTCCATGAAGGCTTTCTAATGAGTTTATTTTCTTGACATCAGAATTAGTTTCAGAGCCAGATAGTATACGTGTTAAGGCACTTGCCTTGCATCTTGTCAATCCTGGTTCAATCCTGGAAACTATATATGGTCCCCTGAACACTGCCAGGAATGATTGCTGAACACAGAGACAATGAGAAATGCTGAGCACTGCTGTGTGAGACCTAAAAATCAAAAAATTATAAAAACAAAAGCTTACCAAAAAGCAAACTCTTTGGGGTGAAATATTTTCTTTCAGTGATGAGCATTTTATGTAATTTGTTGCTAGATTTTGTTGCAGTACATTAAATTGCAGTTTGTTCTGGTGAATGATTAAAACCAGAGGATACACATACACACATTTTAATTTTTTTAGACAGGAGTTTGGGAGTCACACATAGTTATGTTCAAAGTTTACATCTGCTTTGAGCCAAGTTTTATACTGTTACTTTTATACTGTTGTTTTATACTGTTAGGCATATCCCTCTTACCCTCCTATGTATCTCCTTTTCTACACACAGAAAATACTTTACTTCTAAGACTTCCAGTCACCAAAGTTTTATTTCCCCCTCATACCAAGTAGTTCTCTAGTTGTTTGTTCTATAATGCAACTCAAAGTTGACACTATTTAGGACTGAGTA
>PVKC010032843.1:0-14139 GCA_004027635.1 Crocidura indochinensis
GATGCCAATGCCGGGGATCGAACCTGCATCAGTCCTGGGTC
Source organism: Crocidura indochinensis (assembly GCA_004027635.1). NCBI lineage: Eukaryota > Metazoa > Chordata > Mammalia > Eulipotyphla > Soricidae > Crocidura > Crocidura indochinensis. The sequence continues at coordinate 42 of PVKC010032843.1, forward strand.
AGCTGCGTGAAAAAGCAAATGCCCTTCCACTGTGCTATGACTCCAGCTTCCCAGCAAATTGTCAATCCTCAGTACCTGCATATATTACCCTAGTTCCAACTAGAAATGACCCCTAAACTCAGAGTATAGAGTTATTAAATCCTGACCACTATTTGTTGTGTTCTAAGAAAAAACAAAAAACAAAACAAAACAATAAAAAGCAACCCCCTCAGTCTTAATTCACAAAAATTTAAAAATATTACAAAATTGATTAATTTAGATCATTAATCCATGAAATTGGACATCCCTGTGAGAATGTTTATACTGTTATTACTTAGCTGTTAAAATAAGCTGTACTATTTACTATTTTATTACAGACTATGGAAGGTGTTTTCATTGTAATGGTAATTTTAACCCTCTTCACCTACTATGCAATAGATTAATTAAAATTTCAAACAATTAGACAAGATATTTATTTTTGTATTTGAATGTCTTACACTTAAGATACATAAATATATGAATAAAATATATTGGAGGAAACAGGACCCACAATCAGGAATAAATTTTTAGATAATTTAGATAAAGGGCACATTCTAGAGTAATGAATCTGCTCAAGAAGTCAGACAGGGATACTGATTATCCTAAGTTCTACTCAGAATGGACATCTGAAAGTAAAACTGGTAAACCAAGGTAATTAGTGGCAAAAATAAACACGATGTATGGATATTTAATGTCAAGAATGGACAATATATTATTGCAAGACAACAGAAGGAACCGCAGTGAATTACAGATCAACCATGTTAGGAATTACCCATTTTCTGTCCTACTGATCGTTTTAGTGTTTCTGACAGCAAACAGAATACACTGATAAAAACCAAGAGAAGAGTTAAATGAGAATGCAGACTCATATAATACTCTAGGATACAAAGCAGGGCAATTGTGGTCTGAGTAGGAGCTGGATAAATAATTAAAAATAATCAACACGATTAAATTAATAAGCACAAATAAATGTTAAAATGTGTACATACAATATCAAAATAGCCATCATCAAAGCATTTAGATTTTATGTATCTCTTTTTAAAAACATGATGATTTCAGTAGAATAGCATCTGGACCTTGGGTCTAAAATTATCACAAATATATCTCCACTCATTAAGGTTCCTTTAATTAGGTATAGACAAGTCATTTTAATTGGTTATAATCTTTCCTCAGTAAGATTCTTGGAATCAAAGCATCTATGACAAATTAGGCAAATTAGGTCCAATTAGTCAATTATAACTCTGCCTGAATTGGCCAAAATGAATGTTATAGAGGATTATCCTTGTCCCATATGAAGAGTATGAATAGTGCGAACCATTAAATGATTCCCGACTTCTCACTCAATTTTCAGTATCAATTTATTTCTATTTGTAACTTATGTTTATAGTTTAAGTTCTTGTTTACTTTTTTTAGATTTTGGACAAATATGGAGAAGAAAATACCACTAAACATAGTTTGCTTCTCAATCCTGAAGATAAAATAAAATAAAATAAAATGGCAGTAGGTCCAAAATAAAAAACTTACAAATAAAGTTTACTCATCATGTGTCGTCAAAATTTCAATCTTAAGTTCCCAGTTCCTTTATTATGTTATTAATTTCTCTCCCTTATTTTCTATTCTTTAACAGTGTTATATAATTTTTAAAGTGTCAGTATTAATGGGCATATTATAATAGCAAATTACTATTTTTATTATTATAGACAAAGTTGCTATGGATGCATATTATACTTTATTTAGAATTGAAATAAGAACATAATTAAATTTCATAAAACACAAAAGTAAATTTCAAGTCTTTTTTGACCTATATAATAGACTCTTAAAAACATTTATTCCTAAATATAACATTTATATGAGTTTTGTTTTTAAAAAAAGGGACAGATATGACAAAATAATGGGAACGTAAAAAGGAATAAATTCTAATGATTGGCAATCACGATCATAATCATCTCAGATGCTGATTATACATTTTGCACTACTACATTTTGTACACGTTTCCACTGCCCCCTTCCCTGTCATATCTAACTGACATTTTCTAAGACTATTTTAGTTACTGATTGATTAACAATGATATAGTTAAAGAAATGCCCCCCAAAAACAAAATTTTCAGTTAGTAGTTTACCAGTTCTTAAGAAAACTATAGTATCACTGAAGGTACTGAGGGGCAGCTAAACAATGAAATGTCCTTAAACTGTTTTGGTTTAATTAAACTCTTTTGGTTTAATTGCGCTTTTTTGTTACAATTATCCTGCTCAAGTGATTCCTGAGTAAAATCAAAACAATAAGATAGTCACATAGATTTCAGTGGTTCTATTAATGAGGTAGGGTTAGCAGGGATGGTGTTGTGTATATTTCAGATTGCCCAATTGTATAAATTGTCCTGTCTTCTCAGATGCACCAAAAATTGTCCAGCAGCAAGAATAAATCAGCCCCAGGGAGCACTGTCTCTGTGAGCTGCCAGCTCTAAGCTAGAGTTGAGATGAGTTTCAAGTTGCTGAACACTCTCATACAGCAGTAAAAGGATATAAGATATCGACACGCTCAGCTGCATCTTGTTAAAAGCTTCCTGCGGGTTGGCAGATGAAATCTTTATTTAAAATACACAAACTATTGTCAAGGGAAAGATGGAAAAGAGAATACAGTAAAAGGGCCAAATGTTTTGCTTAACCCACTCGAAGCAGGATAGAAGTGGTCGCATCGTCTTTGCAGTAACACAGAAAAGGTGACAAACACCACTACCTCAGCAACCATCTACTTGTGTAATAATTGCAAGATGCATTATTTCTTTCATTATTAATTATAACTATTTCCGGGGGAAGGGTAAATATTATTACGGAGAGCCAGAGAGGAAATCATTTCTGCTGCCACTTGGCATTAAGTACAGCAGTGTATGTAATGATTGAATGATGACAGGAAACATAGCAGCAGCATTGAGTCCTGAATCCCTCCTACCAATCTGCTGCAACTTGTTCGTTGTAGTCAGAGGCTTTCTAACAGAAAGTTCGTGTAAAACCATTATTGAACACTGGCAGGAAGAAGCAGAGACAAGAGTGAAGTGTATTTGTGCAGAGGGAGAGGAAGGGAGAGAAACAAGCAGGGGAATGAGTTAGTCATCATCTTGCCTAGACAACACCATAAGGGGGCAGGTGCTTTGCATAATTATACAGATAGACCTACATGAGAACACTCACTTGCACACATGGTACAGTCTTTTCGGGTGGGGTAGAGCCCGTCTTTTTCAAGAATACCTTTAAGTGAGACTGACTCCATGTGAACCATCTGGGAAGTATGATCTCAGTGGAGTTAAGGAAGCTGTGCAGACAGCCTGACAAGGACTAGATTTAGAAGCAGAACCAATACTTAAGAGCACAGGGGCATGGCAAGAAATTAAGCAGATAAGAAATGGTAAAAGGATCCTTGGGGGAGGAGGAATAACACATTGATGAGGCTTTTTGTCTCCTTGGGAGAAAGTTACATTTCTGTACGAGATCATGCACATACAAAGTATATGGTTGGCTTTTTAATTTTTGCTTTCCACAGTGTTTAGGGCACCTCTGATCAGAGTATACCTGGGAGGTCCCAGTTACATTACTGCTAACAGGATAATTATTATTATTATTATTTGCTTTCTCTTTGCAAAGCATCAGCCTAGTGATATCACTCCCTCTTTAGCAACAGAGAGCATTTGCTACCACCGCTGTAAGCTCTATCGGCCATAAATGACATACAGAGATAAAAGCTTTCTGCTAGATTTCTTCCACCCTGCCCACCATCCTATTCTGCTCCCAACCCCCATTTCTCTCTTTGTTTCCGGGGTTCTAAGTTTTCTTGCCCCTTTGTTTCTCGAATCTGTGCAAGCCACCTCACAGGTATTGGCCACTCCACAACTTTGGGGGTACCAAAGCAGGTGAGGAAATAAATACTAGCCCCTCAAAGCTTATGGGTTTGATAAGTGGAGGTGGTTTCCAGCAACTCTTTGACAGGTTTCACCCTTCTCAACTACCACAATAATAGACCACCCTCTCTTCTTTCATATCCAAAAAGACTGCCCAGCGCCCCATGAACAAATTGCATTTAGCACCCAAGAAACAGAATCCACGGTACTCCGGAGACAATTAGCCTTCACTCCCGCTCCCCAAGCCTCCTTCAAGTAGGTTCTATTGAGACAATCCTTTGGCAATCCCTTCCATCTTCAAAACATCCCCTCTCTAACCCTTACCGCCAGCTTTCCTCCAAAAAAGTAAAACCGTTAAACACCACAACAATCCTGAAAGCACGGAACACCTGGGAGCAGCACCACCAGGAATCCACACTTGCACCAAAGTCTTCCTTCCTGGGCTTCAGAGGTCTAGAAACGGCCGGTGCAGGACCGGTCCATCGCGCCCCATGCCCGCCCACCGCCTCATCCCAGAGCCTGGGGATCATGGCCCAGGTCTCTGGGTCCCCGGAGCAGCCTAGTGCGTGCCAGGCAATTCCAAGAGGGCACTGCCAGGGCGTCCCCATCTCCCTCCCGGACTCCAAGCCACGGCCTCCCGGGCGGGCGCTCCGACCTGCGGGTACCGCACTCCTGCCCGCCCGTCCGCCCGCCCAGGCTCACACCCGACCCAGCCGGGCTCGCGCCGCTGGCAGCCATCAAGTGGCTCGTTAAGGAAATGCAGGTGAGTGCGGGCGGGCGGCGGAGCGGCTGCTACTGGAGACGTGGGGTGTGTGCACCCGGGGTGTGTGCCAGCCAGCGAGCGGAAGGCAGAGGAGCGCGAGCCAGCGAGCGAGTGCGGGAGCGGGCCAAGAGAGATGCTCGGCAGCTCTGCTCCCCGCCCCGCCTCACCCGAAGCCCGCGGCCCGAGCGCGTGGGGCAGCGCCGCTCGCTGACAGCTTCGCCTCCCAGCCCGGACTCGGTGGCGGCTTCTACATCGGCGGCTCCCCGGCCGGCTTCCCCACCTAGTGCTCCCCTCCCAGCTCGAGCCCTCCTGTCCGCCGCCGCTGCTGCTGCTGCTGCTGTTCCCCCTTCTCTTCTTCTGCCTCCTCCCCACGCGCGCCAGCGCTGCCGGGCAGCCTAGGCGGGGAGAGTGCAGGTACTTTGCCTGGAGACTAATTTGCAGGACCCCCAGCAAGCTTCTTGAACACCACCCCTCCCCTGGTTTCTACGGTCTTTTGCACCCTCCTTTCGGAAAAGAAAGAAAGAAAGAGAAGATCCCACTTTTGCAAAGCGACAGACACAGAACCTGAAGCTCTCCATTAACACCAAAGGAAAAGCCCCGACGGGCGGTTGTGCATGTGCTTGTCCTTTCTTGCAGTTTATTCTGGGCCTGTGTGGAATAGAAAGACAATTCTGGGACTGGTCGGAAAGAAAAGAGAAGACTCCTCAGGGTTTCCAAGGAGGATTGGAGAGGCTCCTTCAGTAAGTCCATCGAGCTTCTCTGGTTTTTCTGCTGTCTTTCGAGTGGTTTGTAATTTTTTTTTCCTGACAATGTGTGAAACAAGAATGTGTCTGTGAGTGTGTGTGTGTGTGTGTGTGTGTGTGAATGTGTGTGTGTAAGTATATATAGTTCCTTCCTCCATTGTATGGGCAGTTTGTTAGGTTCCTTTTTACCAGGGAAGAAGTTGACTTACATAACTTCAGTAGTTCATAACTGAGAAGTGGTTTGCTAAGCATTTTTTTTTTTTTGAGGGAGACCTTTGAGAATACTTCTGTATTCCTGGGGATGTGTGGTTTTTAAAATCATGATGGTTTCAAGGACAATTGAAGCTTTCCCCCACACCTTTTTTATTTTGCCTTTTTTTTTTTTTTGACATGATGGTTGCTTCTAAGGTTTAAGAATGTTGCAGCTCCCACACCCCAAAGCTTGAACATTTGAACCTTATTGGTTCACTCACTCCTACCTTAAACTCTTCGACCACACCACCTCCCACTGTCCTCGCTGCACCAGGTTGCTTGTTCTAGCTGTAGTTCTGATGAGAGCTTGCAAAGAAAAAAAAAAAAAAAACTGGGTCAAGGGAAAGTTAATAAAGATGGTAAGAAGGATAGGAAGGAAAGCTTGCTGAGGTAGGTGTCCTGATGTTCGTACATAGTTCGCAGATGTGGAAAATCCTGGAACAAGTCTAGTTTGGAGAGAATTTTAAATTAATCCGGAGAGGAAATGGAAATGGGAAAAATGCTTTAGAGAGTTTTGGAAAAGGGTTGCAACTGAGGCTGTGACTTTGACATAGAAGGTTATAAACACTGACAGAAGCTCAGCAGCCAGTGACAGGTTTAAGGTGTCTCCTAAGGCTAAATATCTCCGCATCAAAAACTTTTGCAAGCAATATTCCTCTCGGGGCTAACCTCACCTTGTCAGGAGCTGCAGCATTTCTGTAAATCCAGTAGGACACTCTCCCCCTCTCTGGGAAGGGTTTGATGATATCTTTTTTAGAAAAGATATATAGCCTAACATTTGCCAATATTTTGTAATAGCTAAATAAAACCTCAGTGTTATGTCAGGAAAAATAGAGTTGAGTCAGTTTGTTTTGTACAAGAGGGAATCAATAACATTTCAGCATTTTTTTCTTTATCACTGCCAAATGGACTCTGAATCTAATTCTTCTTGTATTGTTACATATACAGTAGTGTAGATACAGTAGACATTGCAGCTTAGATAAAAGAGATGACTTTTTTTTATAAACTCAAAGTGCTTGGATACAATAACACTTAATGCCTACTGTAAAATAGTGATTAAAAAGTTTGTTTAACTTTTATTTTTTCTAATTCCCTGGAACATTTTTCTAGTCATATTCTTTGTAAGTTACACAGGTTGAAATTAAAAGTACTTATTTCCAAGCCCATTAATTCCCAACCATTTTTTTTTAAAAAATACCATTTTCCTATTAAAGGACTCTCTTCTGCTTAATTACTGATTAAAGTGAAGTGAAAAAAATTACTTCTGAATCATTTTTTAAAACATGTAAAAGAAGCTTAATTTATTTGGATTTTTAAAATTTTAACGGAAAATTGCACAATAATTTTTCAAATGGATAAAAAGAGTTAGTATAGCTGTTCAAAAGCAAATAATCTGAATATTTTGGAACTTAAGTTTTAAGAATTATAAAATAGCAGGAAAGCTGATGATTTGACATAAGTTGGCAGATAGCATAACATTATTATAGTTATAAGCTCTGCTAAAATTCCAAAACTCTGCCAAGCATTTGCATTTCTTTCACAAGTGTATTGTTTAGAGGTATTTTTACTCTCTGTTATCTCTGTTGTGGATTTAAATAAGTTAAAATCTATGTCCTTACTTTATCTGTTTTTAATTATAGAATATGACCTATACTCATTTATGGCCTCATATATATAAGAGAATCTCTAATATTTGAAATTTTTTTTGAAAATAAAATTAAACTGAAGGAGCTACAAGAATGGTTTGAACATGTTTCTACATATTAATCTAAGGCATATTCCCAAAGTAAAAAAGATATAACAGCATGTTTGGTTCTCATTTGATTTTCTGAAAGCAAAAATTTAGAATTGCCATGAGCACTAATTTGACACACATTCTGCCTATGTTGTAATTATGTCATAGAGATGACGAAAAGAGCCTACATACTGTGCATATTATGCTTGAGGACACTTTGTAATTATTAAAAAAAAGTCAAAGCTGGATTGAGTTAATTAAATTTCTCAATATTTTTGGATTTGTTGTTTTTACTTTAAAACATGTTTTTATGTCACTTTCTTTCTGTGTGATACAAAGGTGGTTGCAACTTTAAAGTTGAAAGAAGAAAGTTGCTAGTGTCAGCAGCAATGTGTTTTATTATGCAATTGTTCTTGTTATTCAGATCAGATAATGGCCCTATGAAATACATAAGCAGTCTGCAGGGAATGAATGATTAATTCCTCTAACGTGTGCTTACTAAAGGAATTCTTTCTAATAAAGTGCTGTATACCTGCATTTGCTTACAGTTGCAGTTAGTGAAAGGAAACATGGAATTTATAGGTCTAATCCAGTAATATAGGACTGATTTTTGTAGGCCACTTTGTTGTATCAGTTTTATAGAACTCTTTGGATTTGATTATCATTTACTAAAATCATTTAATTATGAAAAACTGAAACATTGTGAAGTTGGTACAGTATTTGAATATTAACTATTTCAAATAATTTTTGGGTTTTCCTTTCTGGAATGACATTCTGAATTTCCTGTACATTGATAGTAGTGTGCAGATGCAACCTGCAAGTGTAAAGTATATTTTTCTTTATGACTATTAAGAGTAAGAAAAAATTAAAATATTGTTGTTGATATAAAAAACTTATTTGGGTGTTGTGTTAAAATTTTAGAAATGGGGAGAAGTTCACAAGACAAGAGTGTTTAACTTCTAATATAAATCACTTTGCAGTTAGAGATATATTACTGATGCATATAACTTTTATTAGTGCTACATTTTAAAACAAGAATATGGAAATTGGAATGATATAGACTCTATATAATTGAAGAAAAGGGACCCAGAGAACCTGATCACATTTCTTTCTTTTAAGAAATTTCTAAGTTGCTTGACTACATCAATTTCTCATACTTATTGCAGCGAATACATTTATCACAAGCTGTTTGGAAAAATCTTAGTTTTAGGAATGTCCTTTGTTCTTACACCCATATTAGATTTCAACAGGGCAAACGACCCTGTACTATGCATTTGATATACTAATTGAAAAGAGTGAGCTTTTTTAATTAGTGGAGTGTCATTTAAATTCATTTCTCTCATTGTGGGCACATGTGTGCATACATACCCGTGTGCATGCATATGTTCACCACATGCATAAAGATGTAATCTTTATTCATCACTATCACTTCACTGGACTTTACTACTTAAACTTTTCAAAAGAAATTTGTCATCCATAAAAATAAATGAAGTTCCACTGGTACAATCACACAATGTAGATGATGGTTTTGCCTTTTCAATCTCTTGAAAAATGCCTTGAAGAAAGAATTGAAAGTGAACATTACCCACTAGGTGAACACTTAAGTGATTGTAGAATCAAAGGTCTTTAGTTTTTCTCTTATCCTTAGAGTTTAGTTTGTTGCCTCAGGAAGATAACTCTGTGCACCTGTGTCAGATAGAAGTTGGCATACTGCCAGAACATCACAATTTAAAAAGTCTTATGAAAAATCTAGTATCATGGTTACTCATGAAAAGAATGATAGCATTAAGCATATTTTTGAATTGTGTTATTGCAATGTGAGAAAATATAGGAGCTGAGGAACTATTTAGTCCTAAAGGATTTGTCCAGACATAATAATAACAGTAACTGAGCATTAAGGTTGTATGGCTTGAACTTCTATTGGGAGTGGCTTTGGGCAAAAGGATAAAGGTTAGGAAAGAGGTGGCTTGATCATAGTTTCTATCAACCAGTGTTTCTCAACCATTTTACCATTGTGGAATTCTTCAACTTTATTTTCTTCCTGTGTCTCACTTTCTTATTCTTTGTACCCTTACATCATGCTATAATGCATCATTAATACATATCTCTCTGTGGTCCAGTTAGAATATCCTCATCGAGTTTGGTGGTGGGGTCAAAATGGCATGTTGGGTCACCATTGAGAAACATTATTGTAAATAATTTTTACTACTGAAAGAACAATATGTTACTAATTATTTTGCATTTGTTTTCTTCAATCCAGTGATAAGAAGCAGAAAGCAATATGAGTTGCCATTATCCATGACTTCTTTTTAGCATCTTTATTTTTTAAGATTTGCTCTTCTACAAAGTAATGTTTAGGTAAATATGTACAATTTAAATGATGACAGATTATTTTAGAGACAATGACACATGTATTAAGTTAGAAATAATCGATAAGAATATTTCATCTCTGTATATTAAAGAGAGAAACAAAGATTTCAAAATTAAAACTGCACAGGTGAGATATAGTTCTTAATTTCAGAATAATTTTACAACAAAGAACAGTTATAGCTAATGTGGAATATTATCAAGAAATCTAAACTTGTTAAAAATTAAATACCTGGTCTGATGTGGTGCAAGTAGTAGGGCTCTTACCTTACACGTGCTAACCACGGTTAGATCCCCTGGACTCCCATATGGCCCCCCAAATCAGGAGCGATTTCTGAGCACATAGCCAGTAGTAACCCCTGAGCATCAGCAGTTGTAGTTCAAAAAGCAATAAATAAATAAATAATTAAATACCAATTATAATCAATAAAATTATGTTATAGGATATATTGCATATCATTTAAATATTTTAATGAAATGACTTCTAAATATGAAATAGGAATACAGAACAGCAAATATATATTCGTTAAGTGCTTAACTTCTAAAGAAAATTAAGAATTTATTTCTATGTAACTTTTATGTAATATACTTAACAAATTTCAAAGCTTTGTCCAGTCTAATAACGCAAGTATATCCAATATGGTTTTGTTTTTGTTTTTTGGGGGGAGGGGGCACACCCGGTGACGCTCAGGGATTACTCCTAGCTATGTGCTCAGAAATCGCTTCTGGCTTGGAGGACCATATGGGACGGGGGTTGAGGAGGGAATCAAACCATGGTCCCTATTAGGTCAGCAGCTTGTAAGGCAAATGCCCTATTTCTGCGCCACCACTCCAGTCCCCGATATGATTTTCTAATATAAATATATAAGGTGAAGCTTATAAATCACATTCTTTTTTTTTTTTTTTTTTCCCCTGGCTTTGCTCTTAGAAATCGCTCCTGGCTTGGGGGACCATATGGGACGCAGGGTATAGAACCGAAGTTCCGAAGTTTGTCTTGTGTCAGTCACATGCAAGGCAAATACCCCATAGCTGCGCCACCTTTCCAGCCCCTAAATCACATACATATATGAAATGATTAAAATGTAATAATGCTTAGCTTACATTTTTCAAATAGGAATTCATGGAATATTTAATTTTTCTTTATGTTGTTAATGACTTCTTTGCTTTCTATTTGTATTTGCATATATACTTTAGTATTGTGTGTATTTAAAATATTTTCAAGATTGAGTTTTATAAAAACAATATGTCTTAAAATTTGGAAATGTATTAAAAATAAGTAGCACATTTTAAGGTACAACATATCAAATTCTCTTATATTAGTTCTTAAGTTTTCATGATAGACTATATTAGAAAGACTTGAACTCCTATGATAATTTCAATTGTTTTTAAAAATAAAATAAATATTATTAAGGGCATGATTGATAGAATTAGAGAACATAATTGTACTATTGTAAAACTACTATTATGAACTTTCAGTTATCTAGTTTGACTTTTGCAACTGAAAGAGAAAAGAACGAATTTAGATTTTCTTATGGATGCTAAGTTATTAAATACACTCATTTTAATATAAAATCAGATTAAACTATGTACATGCTTTATAAAAGGCATTTGAATATAAGATGGTCTCTGATATTTTTGTAAGATATCAGTAAAATATAAGTAAAAGAATATTATTAATTTTGTTATTTTTTAAAATATGCAAATATTTAAGTAATAAACTATAAGGTTATCGATACACTTACTTTGTTGTAACTAATGTGAACTAAACTTTTCAGAACTATTCAAAGTTATATTTCTTGATGTAGTTTGTACTGAAAACAAACTCCAGAAATTACATAAAAGAATATCTAGGTATTAACGTCATGTTAGTAGGACACACTCCTTAGATAAAACCACTGGTTGGACATGACCCTGTCATGCTAGATATAAAATAAAATAATTGGACAGGTGAAAGGGGGGATTCAGAATAGTGACCATAACAATGCCTGCTGGTCAGTGGGGCCTAGAGATAAAGCATTAAAGAGATGCTGCCTGCTTTTTATCTATCCTTTTCTCTCTCTCTCTCTCTCTCTCTCTCTCTCTCTCTCTCTTTTATTTTTGAACCTTTGGTATCATCTGGCTGATGAATTTTCATTTGTCTCTTCTTCTCTCTCAGAAACCCCCAGTGGACAGTGGTGACAGGTCTCAGACTTCAGGAGGAATAAAAAGAATACTTAGTTTCTCTTTCTCTTGTCTTTCTCTCTCAGGCCTGAACAGGTGGTTACTACATGTTGGAATCTCAGGGTGGGCACAAGGCTTCACACATGCTGGGACCCATTGGCCCCTTAGAGCATTTCAGCATTGGGCCCAGGCAACCTTGACTTTTGCAGCATGTAGCCTTTCAGCCCTGGCAACCTTGGGCCTTTGCATCTAGGTAAACATACACAAAATTTTAAAAATAATATTTTCCAACATTCATTATAAGGTTTATTTCAAGGATATCTGCATACTCCTTTGTTGAGGTGAAGTGATCCTGATATCTTAAAATAAAAACCTAGAACATATTTTTTTTCTATTAACAGAAAATGTTAATTTTGAGTACAGAAAAAACAGTTGGTGGTTGTAGAAGGGGACACTCCTCCGGTATTTTTGAGGGTAGGAAAAACATTCACAATTTTGTACCCAATATAGTGAACTAAAGTCTTTTTTTTTTCTTTTTGTTTGTTTTTGGGTCACACCCGGCAGTGCTCAGGGGTTACTCCTGGCTCCATGCTCAGAAATTGCTCCTGGCAGGCACGGGGGACCATATGGGGCACCTGGCTTCAAACTGATGACCTTTTGCATGAAAGGCAAATACCTTACCTCCATGCTATCTCCCGGGCCCCTGTGAACTAAAATCTTTATGAGTTAGATCACAAATTATACTTAGAGATAAAGTTTGAAGAGGGAAAAGGTGGAACAAAGAAGAGATTTGATCATCTTATCTTGGGGGCAATGTTCTTTTTATTTTAACAAATTGGTTTCAAATACTTCAAATTCAGGAACTACTGCTTTTCCCCTAGAGGTACATGTTATCAGATTAAGAGAAAATCTATTTCCTACTTAGATTGTTCCATACCCCCCCCTTTTTTTTAGTATTACCTATCCATTTGGAAGCACTTGGAAATGTCAGTGGTTCCAAGTAGACCAATATAATATAAATGACATAATATTATATGACATGATATAACATAAAATAATATATGATAAAATACAATATAATAATATAATGTAATATATTTACAATAACCATAATCCACATATAATACATGTATATACTAACAATGCATTAATATATGTACATATATATTTTTTTTGTTTTTGGGGGGGCCAAACTTTTTGATACTCAGGGGTTACTCCTGGTTAAGCACTAAGAAATCGCCCCTGGCTTTGGTGAAACCGTATGGGACGCTGGGGGATCAAACCACGGTCCTTCCTTGGCTAGTGCTTGCACTTACCTCTAGTGCCACATCACTGGCCATATATATATATATATATATATATATATATATACATATATATACATATACATATATATACATATACATATATATACATATATATTTTTTAATTGGGGGAACTCTACCAAGTACTGAACAGGAGGGATGAACCCCCATATTTTCAAGCAACTGGGTTCACTACAGGGTTAATACTAAGATAGAAAGATGTGCTATCATTCAGGCCCTGTGGTGTCTGAAATACTTAGGCCACTCAAAGGTGCTGGAGGCTCCTAAAACTCACCATTATGATGCTGGGGAGTGGGGTGGTTGTCACAAGGAGTGTGTGGTGACAGGAATGTAGTATGATTGAACGTATATTGATCAAGTTCCATAATTGCTTAACTATCTCTGGTATAAATAAAATGTTTATTTAACATTGAAATCAAAGATAATAATCAGATACCTTATCATATTATGTTTTTTTTTTTTTTTGGTTTTTGGGGTCACACCCAGTGACGCTCAGGGGTTACTCCTGGCTATTCGCTCAGAAGTCACTCCTGGCAGGCACGGGGGACCATATGGGGAACCGGGGGATCGAACCGCGGTCCGACCTAGGTTAGCACAAGGCAAGGCAGGCACCTTACCTTTAGCGCCACCGCCCGGCCCCCACCTTATCATATTATGCAATATGCATACAAGTATCACTCTTCTACTTCTGAGTTTGTATATTTTGTGCAGCTAGACTCACTAGTTAGAATTGATCTGATTAATTCAACTCACTAGTCAGATTATTGCCATCTGTACCACATGATAATAAAACCCTTGCAATATTTAACTCCGACATACTTGTGAGTCTCTTTTATGGAAAAA
>PVKC010032844.1:0-14124 GCA_004027635.1 Crocidura indochinensis
GTGTGTGTGTGTGTGTGTGTGTGTGTGTGTGTGGCATTTAAGGGACCATACAGTACTGGGGATTGAAACCTGACCTCCTGTGTAACATGCCAGCCAGTCAGTCAGTTGGACTTCATTTGGCCCACAGTCTGCATTTCAGAATAGTGTCCTAAGACTATGTTTCAGGCAGATTCTCAGCACCCCTTTATATGTGAGTTATAAGAGGAAGTGTGCTTCTGACAATTCCAAACCTTAAGGGACTGTTTTATGTAAAAACAATACACGGAAAACAAGTTACACTTGTGCTTTATTAAAAGCACTTTTTATTATGGGCATATGTGGAGAAGAAAGGTGACGAGTAGAAAAGGAGGGGGTTGAGGGAGTGGTAACATTTTACCAGCAGGGCAAGACAGTTGAGGCGAGAACAGTCAGCTTATTGAGAAAGCACTGGACAGATCGACACAGGGGAGACCTCCAGAGAGATACCCACTTAATACATTTTGGGGGAGCCTTTTGACTCTGGGTGCATAGGTGGGAAGTCTCTGTTAATGAGTTAATTCTGGGAGGTGGGTGAGCAGGAGACATGTAGCCAATTCTGGGAGAAGAGTGAGATGTATTTAAAATGTTCTGAGCCAATCATAAGAGAGTGAGATGCATATTAAATAATCCCAGTCTTTCTGGGAAGAAAGTGGCAGGGGCAGCAGAATGGAGCAAATGTGGGGATTCTAAGTCTTGGGGACACAGTGGACTCTCAGCAAGGGACAGCACAGCTGATGGTGCTAGCAAGGAAGGCCTCAGCCTGGAGGCATCTTGGATATGGCTACTGAGCTTGGCATCTGTTCAGGGGGCTTCTGTTAGACCCTGCTGAAGGAATCTTTGAATGGATAATTACCCACTTGAACCCTGAACCCATGTTATGAGCACATTGACAGCTCATTCTGGAGGTTCCTGCTCTCCCTCTGCAGAGCTGTGCATTGCTTTGGGCTCTGGACAAGCCTGTGTATTTATCCTGAAAAACTGGAGCAGTTTTTCCTCTTCCCTTCCCAGAAAGCTCTGAAAAAGCAAGCAGTGGCCTCCAGATTTTTACAAAAACAAGAAGCTGGAGTGATAATACAGTGGGAAGGGTGCTCACCTTGCATGCGCTGGCCTAGGTTCAATTTACGGCATCTCATATGGTCCCAAAATCTTAAGGAGTGATCCCTGAGTGCTGAGCAAGGAGTATGCTCTGAGCACTGCGAGATGTGGTCCAAAAACTGAAAGAAAAAAATAATTGAAACAGTATATTAATGTAAGACAAGAGATTTAACATTTTAGAATTAATCATTACATACTGTTTGTTTTGGGAAGGTAAATTTATCAAATGGTTGAAGAGGAAAACTTCAATATTATATATTGAATTAAATATATATAAAATATATTCAATATACATTATATTATAATATTGGAGTGCCCAGTACAATAGGTAGGGTGCTTATCTTGTACTAGACTGACCTGGATTCAGTCTCAGGCATCCCATGTGGTCTCCCAAGCACCGCCAAGCCAGGAGTGATTTCTGGGTGCATAGCCAGGAGTAACCCCTGAGCATCACCGGGTATGCTCCCCCCAAAAAATAAAACCTGAGTGTTAATGATGTTCTTACATATGCATAAATATTCTTTAAAACCATACATCACAACTGCGTTGACTATTTTCAATTACTTCTCTTTCCTTTTTGTTACCATTTTAGTTTATTGTGATCAATAGGAGTGGATTTCTTCCAAAGATGTGTTCATACTATCCAGATATCGCCTGTTTACTTTGTCTTATCATATTTGAAAGAACTAGAATCCCTATTTAACCCACCTAAAAAAATTGCCCTAAACTTCAAGTAAGTACACTAAAAGCTATGTTTTGTTTTGTTTTGTTTTGTTTTCTTCAGATGGACCGAACTGTGTCCAATGATTGATCCCAGGAAGAACCATGGTCTGGTGTTTGTAAAAGACAAGATATTTGCTGTGGGTGGTCAGAATGGTTTAGGTAGGTAATATTAATTTACCGTTCAACTTTACCAATGAACCTGCTGATAGCTATATTAAATTAAATTTAATTGTACATATATATTAAATTCTCAAAAGATGTTTTTCTTAGAAATCAAGACTTAATTAAAAAAAAAAAAAAGAAATCAAGACTTAAGCATATATTATGGTCATTACTAAACCTGTTTCTTAGCTCCTGGGATTCACATGTTTTCAAATGTTGCAATATGTATATATAGCATCCATGATCATAAAATGTGGGCTATAGTCATCAGCTGTTGTGACAGTTTCCTGTTTCCATACAGCCTCTGGAAAATGTTAATACACTAGTCAAATCATAGCTGACAGACAAAAACTTTTAAATACTAAGAAAACACTACATCTATAAACCATGAATGGCAGCCTCCGAAACATTTATAAACATTGCATGAAAAGATTAATACCAATATATATGTATATTAGCATTTTTAATTAGTACATTTAAATGTTCTTTAGTGTTGTATCAAATAAAACTAAAACCAACTTAAGTAATAGGGAATCAGGACCGAATTTCTAGTCCAGAACTTGCTCAAACTTTATTTTAATTTTATTTTATGAGGGGGGGGTTGGATCACACCCAGCTGTGCTCAGGGGTTACTCCTGGCTCTGCACCTAGAAATCGCTCCTGGAAGGATCTGGGGCCCATATGGGATGCTGAGATTCAAACCACCGCCTGTCCTTTGTGTAAGGCAAATGCTCTACCACTGTGCTATCTCTCTGGCCCTCTCAAACTTCATTTTAGTACTTTTAAGTGTTATTTAAATATAATGAAGGAATAACTTCTTTCCCTTGTCCTATTGTTCTGCATCACTAGTTTCCATAAACTGCTTAAAGACAAATGACAGAGATTAAGGACATTTGAATAAATCAAATCAAATCAGAAGAGGAATATGATTTATTTATTTATTTTCCCAGAATGTATAGAGCATTTTTTTCTTGTAGAATACTTATTATTCTAAAACAGTTAGAAATATATGTACATCTTCACTGTGTTAAACTAAGAATAAAAAAAATAGGGGCCCGGGAGATAGCATGGAGGTAAGGCGTTTGCCTTTCAGGCAAAAGGTCATCGGTTCGAATCCCGGTGCCCCATATGGTCCCCCGTGCCTGCCAGGAGCAATTTCTGAGCATGGAGCCAGGAGTAACCCCTGAGCACTGCCGGGTGTGACCCAAAAACCAAAAAAAAAAAAAAAAAAAAGAATAAAATGCAAAGAAAAAAAGGCAAGAATAAGAAATTAAGGGAGAGAGCTGGGGAAACAGAAGCTTGTAAACCCTACAGGATCCCTTGCGCATTAGTAGATAGATGTAAGGGTAGCCTGAGCAGCCCACAAGCATTATTGTGAAACCCCTCCCCCACAAAAAATTCAAGTGTAATTATGTGGTCATCTACTACAAAATTCTTTTTTTTTTTGTGGGTTTTTTTTGGGGGGGGTCACACCTGGCAGCACTCAGGGGTTACTCCTGGCTCCATGCTCAGAAATTGCTCCTGGCAGGCACGGGGGACCATATGGGGCACCGGGATTTGAACCGATGACTTTTTGCATGAAAGGCAAACACCTTACCTCCATGCTATCTCCCGGGCCCCCCAAAATTCTTTTTTGTTTTGTTTTTTGTTTTGGGGCCACACCCAGTGATGCTCAGGGGTTGCCCCTGGCCTGGGGGACCATATGGGGCACGGGGGATCAAACCGAGGTCCATAGCGCCGGAAGGCAGGCACCTTACCTCCAGCGCCACCTCCCGGCCCCCAAAATTCTTAAGATGTTAATTCATGCTTGAAATTTTCATTATGTTGAAAAAAGCTAACATTTTCACTTAAAGCATTGTTACTGTTTGTGTTGTTTTACTCTCTTAAAGGTGGTCTAGACAACGTGGAATATTATGATATTAAATTAAACGAATGGAAGATGGTCTCGCCAATGCCATGGAAAGGTGTAACTGTGAAGTGTGCCGCGGTTGGCTCTATAGTCTATGTGTTGGCTGGTTTCCAAGGTGTGGGTCGATTAGGACATATTCTTGAATATAATACTGAAACAGACAAATGGATTGCCAACTCCAAGGTTCGAGCTTTTCCAGTAACAAGCTGTTTGATTTGTGTTGTTGATACTTGTGGAGCAAATGAAGAAACTCTTGAGACATAAAGTATGAGCGACCTTCAAACACTCATGAGATTTAAAAGCTTGACAACCAGTACTCTGTTCCAGGAGTTTGATTACAAGGTTTTTGGTTGACTCTTTTCTTTGTTGAGGGAAGTTTAAAGTAAAATAAGACTCCTGCAAGTTTTTTTATTAATATGGTTTTCCGTTATTAATTTGACCATATTTTACCTGGCCACCACTGCCAGCAATGTAATCTAGCAAGAGAACTCAAATATATATAAACATTTGGGAACAACATGAATTTTTCAATGAATTTCACTTGTCTAAGATTATAACAGAGTTGCCGATTGCTCACTAGTGAAGCAGTCTTGTCTTAACTCTAAATTCTATTTTCATATAGTATAGAAGTGTTTTGTAGGGGCTGGAACAATAGCACAACTTATAGAGAGTTTGACTTGCACATGCCTGACCCAGGTTCAATCCCTGCATCTTAGAAGCCTGCCAGGAGTAATTTCTGAACTTACCAGGAATAATTTCTGGACACAGGAGCAGGTGTGGCCCCACCCCCCAAAAAGAAAAGTAAAAATGTGCCCAACTTCTCATGAAATGTATTCAATCCAAATAAATGTATAATTTATTTTTTTCTTAAAGAAAACGTGTCAACCTTAGTACCTACTATCATTCATTTATATCACTCTTTAGCTCAGTGGTGAAAAGATGTTTATGCGCTCAGTCTTCAATGTTGAATGATGAACTAGTAAAACATAAAAACTATAGACAATTTCTTGGTCACTAGGATCGCACGGAATAGTTATGTGATATCAATATTGACTTTCAACTATTTATGGATTTAAAGGTACATTTAAAAGGCTATTAGTAGGACACATCAGATACTTGACACAGTTGTCCCTAAAAATTTTGTAATGATTTGAAATAAATATCTTCGTTGATTTTTGTGTGTGTGTGTGTGTGGTCAATAAATAGTTTATAAACCCAATTTTTTTCTAGTAATATTTTTCCTTTGACATTAAGGAATGTATAAAATGAGTTGTGTAAAACCAACATCATCAATGTCTTCATTCTGATATAATTAATTTTTTTGTTTTGTTTTTGTTTTTGTTTTTGGGTCACACCCGGCAGTGCTCAGGGGTTACTCCTGGCTCCATGCTCAGAAATTGCACCTGGCAGGCACGGGGGACCATATGGGGCACCGGGATTCGAACCGATGACCTTTTGCCTGAAAGGCAAACGCCTTACCTCCATGCTATCTCCCGGGCCCCATAATTAAATATTTTAATTTAAACTATATTGCCACGTTCATTTTAAAGATGTTAATTAGGGGACCGGAAAGATAGCAAAGCAGTAGGGCGATTTTTGCCTTGCATGCGGCCAACCCAGCACTGACTCTGGTTCGATTACCACCATCTCAAATGGTTCCCCAGCCTGCCGGAAGCGATTTGAGTGCAGAGCCAAAAGTATCCCCTGAGCGCCACCAAGTGTGACACAAAAAGAAAAACAAAATAATAAAAGTTAATTTTTTTTATATTAGGAAGAATGTTTCTCTGTTAATGTTCATCATTTTCTTTATATAAGCCCTCCAAAAAATGGCTGAAATGAGAAAGGAATTCCCCCCCCCACTCAAATCATAATTATTTAAGTGTATTAGGGTCCCTGTGTGTATTACAGTTTATGGAGGCTTACTTCCCTGCAATTTAAATGTCTGATTGTTTACAATCACATGTCACATTGCAATTTTGAAAAAATTTTGTACACCTTATAAAGAAACAGCCATCTTTATTTCCCATTTCTTCAACTCTATCAGTTTGCATGGCTTCTGGTAACAAATTACCACAAACTTGGTAGTTTAAATAGGGACCGGAGAGATAGCATAGAGGTAGGGTTTTGCCTTGCATGCAGAAGGACGATGGTTCAAATCCTGGCATCCCATATTGTCCCCTGAGTGCTGCCAGGTGTGACCCAAAAACAAAACAAAACCAAAAAAAAAAAAAAAACAACCCCAAAATAAAATAAAAAATATAGTTCATGAGGCAGGAAGTTCCTAAAGCAAGTGGGAGGAGATCCTTCTAGAGGCCTGAAGCGGAAACAGCCCCTACCTTTCTAGTTCTGAATAGCTGGTGATCCTCAGCCACTCTTGGCATCTCTCCCTTCCGTTCCTTCCTCTTACCTTAACAGGTGTCTATCTTAACACTGTTAGAAACAACAGCCATCCACTGCAGCTTAATCCAGTGTTCCCCTTTATCTCAACTAATTAGTACTTCTGCAAAGACCTTCTTTACAAGTTCCAAAAGTTCCGGGTATACATTGATTTTGGGAAAATGGAGTTAACCTAGTCCTGGGGAACCATTCATCTCTAGATTTGCAGGTTCTAAATATATTTATCTTGAACTTCAAGGTGTCATAACAGGGGTTAAGGTGCTTGCCTTACTTGCAAGTCATGTGCTCTAGCACAGAGGTTTAAGTACTGAGAGTACCATCAAATAAGGAATACACACACATTATTTTACTTCCTTGGAAAAAAATTTCTAAATGTTTTAGAGGCATGCCAACAGTTCTCAATGTTTACTCTTGGCTCTGGGCTTAGGGATCACTCCTGGTAGGTTCAAGGGAGCATTTAGGGTACCAGATATGGATCCTTGGGTCTGTTACATGCAGGACAAGCACACTCTTGTGCTATCTTTGGTTCCAGAGAATGGAGGTTTTTATATACTTTCAAAATGCCAAGACTGGAAAGATTGTATGACTGGCAGGGCACTTGCCTTGCACAAGGCTGAATGTGGTTCAGTTCTTGCCTGACAACCTCTGTGGTTCCTACAACACTTCAGGAATGATCTCTGAGCACTGATCCCTTAGCATTGTTGGGTGTAGCCCTCAACTAAAATATAAATAAATAAAATCCTCACTAACTCAGGGAGAGAATTATGCAGTGGAGCAACATAGCAAGCACCACATTAATCAAGAAAGCAGGGTTGGGGCCAGAGAGATACCACGGAGGTAGGGTGTTTGCCTTGCATGCAGAAGGATGGTGGTTTGAATCCCGGCATTCCATATGGTCCCCCGAGCCTGCCAGAAGAAATTTCTGAGTTTAGAGCCAGGAATAACTCCTGAGCGCTGTCAGGTGTGACCCAAAAAAAACAAACAAACAAACAAAAAGAAAAAAAAGCATGGTTAACAAGTAATGAGAGTAGAAATTGCACACAAGCAGGAAAGTATACTGTAAAAACTACATCATCCTTTTTGTTGTTTCTGGGCCATACTCCTGGCTCTGCACTCAGAAATTGCTCCTGGCTGCTTTTCTGCGGTAGGCAGCCAAGAAGACGACAGCAAATATAATCTCTTAAGGGCCCAATACCCAGTAAGCTGTCCCCACCAAATAAAGGTGGAGCTGGAGTAGCTCTGCTTCGCTCTGTGGCCTTGCACATCCTCTTAACCCATGAACCCCACCACAGCATATAGTAAAAATCACACTACAAGGGGCCGGAGAGATAGCATGGAGGTAAGGCATTTGCTTTGCATGCAGAAGGATAATGGTTCGAAACCCGGCATCCCATATGGTCCCCTGAGCTTGCCAGGAGCGATTTCTGAGCGCAGAGCCAGGAGTAACCCCTGAGTGCTGCCGGGTGTGACCCAAACACAAAAGCAAAAAACAAACAAAAAAACCAAAGTACTTGAACAAGTAAAAAGGCCAATCATGCTAAACCACCAGGGACAAACAATTCAACAAATTCAAATTGATTTCTTGCAACCAAGTCTCTTCAACTATGGAGTGTCTCATAACAACGATCTCAGGACTGGAGGAGCAAATTTAGATTAAATTAAAATTAAAAAGGATGGGGCCCGGGAGATAGCAAGGAGGTAAGGCATTTGCCTTTCATGCAAAAGGTCATCGGTTCAAATCCCGGTGCCCCATATGGTCCCCCGTGCCTGCCAGGAGCAATTTCTGAGCATGGAGCCAGGAGTAACCCCTGAGCACTGCCGGGTGTGACCCAAAAACCAAAAAAATAAAAATAAAAATAAAATTAAATTAAAAAGGGTCTGGGTCGTGAGAGATGACTCAGGAACTCACAGCATGCATGTTCCACCTGGGCTTGAAGGCCCATTCACCCCTATCACAAGCATCACTAAGTGTAGCCCTCAACACAATAAATAATATGGTTTTTATATGTCTAAGGCAAAGCAGAACTGAGTATAAAGAAATGTCAGATCTGAATTGAGAAGTGGAAACTACAAAGTTAAGAAAATACAGAGCGGGGGCCAAAGCGATAGCACAGAGGTTAAGGCGTTTGCCTTGCATGCGGCCAACACAGGATGGACCCGTTTGAATCCTGGCATCCCATAAGGTCCCGGGAGCCTGCAAAGAGCAACTTCTGAGCGCAGAGCCAGGGGTGAGCCTTGAGCAATCCCGGCTGTGGTCCAATACCCCCACCCCCAATAGAAAAATGAATACAGAGCGATCCAGCTCTTCAGGAATTCCTGATATGACTGGATCTGCATCTAGGTAGAAATCAAGGCTACGTCCATAGATCCATAGTCTCCTTAGGCAAATGTTTCATTCTGGATTTCAAATAAATGCAGTCAAATGAAACTTGTTTTGGGGTCACACCCAGCAATCTTTATGGGGTTACTCCTGACTAATCTCAGGAATCACCCCTGGAGGTGAACAGGGGGCCAAGGAGGCCAGGCATCCATTCCACTGGCCACATGCAAGGCAAGTGCTCCTTGCTCTCTGTATTACAGCTCCGACCCCTCAAATCAAAGAAAGTTGTCCTCATCCAAAGATAGGTGTTGCTCACGCACACACGCGCGCGCGTCTCTGCCTGCAAACGCGGCCCCGCTGCACCGCCGCAGCCCACCGGCCCACTTCCGGCAGAAAGTTCCAGCCTCGCGCCTTCCGGTGGCCCGCCCGGGAGCCGAGTGGGGGTCGCTCCTCTCGCACCTCATTGGACGCGGCCCACGCCCGTCAGTGCCAGGGGCGGGCCTAAGGGGGAAATGCACCCGTTTCCGGCGCGCGGGGATGACGTCACGGCGCGCCGGAGCGCCGGCGGCCGCTGGCCCGACTTGACTCGGGAAGAAGCGCTCAGCGTCCCGCAGCTGCGCGATGACCGTTTGTCCGTATTTCCTCCAAGGCCGGTGCCGCTTCGGAGACAGGTGTTGGAACGAGCACCCCGGCGCCGCGGGTGCGGGCAGGGGACGGCAGCAGCAGCCCTCAGGTGCTGGTCCCCGCGAGCCGCCGCCTCGGCCGGGCGGGGAGAGGCCTGGGGAAGGGAGGGGAGGGTGGCGGACGGGCCCGCGGAGCCAGTGGGGGCGCTTGGACTCGGGGTCCCGCCTCTCCCTGGACCGACACCCAGCCCACAGAACTTTGTCGCCAGGGCGGAGCTAGCCGGCCAGCCCCGAGGGTCCAAGTCCGGACTCGAGCGCCAAAGCCACCAACACCTTTGCAAGCCTCACGACTGCTTCAGCAAAAGCACCGCCAGATGCTCTTGGGCCCGACATTCGGGGTACCTGCTAACCTCCCAGCTTTTGGGGAGCTTGGGACGCCCACTTAGAAACCCTGTGAAGGGAAAAGGAAAGGGAAGAATGGATGGGGTGGGCTGCACCGACCTGCACCCCGAGTGAAGCATTCGGAATAGTTTTAACAAGAACCATCTGTGGCACAAAACGTCCAGTCTACTAGGAGAGGAGGAAGCAGGCATGAAACCAAAAGATCGGGCCCGGAGAGATAGCACGGAGATAAGGCATTTATTTGCCTTGCATGCAGAAGGAAGGTGGTTCGAATCCCGGCATCCCATAAGGTCCCCCCCATGAGCCTGCCTGGAGCGATTTCTGAGCGTAGAGCCTGAGTGCTGCTGTGTGTGACCCAAAAATAAAAACAGAAAACGTAAGATCACCGAAGGTAGAAAGATCGGATGAATAGTGAGATATTCTTCGGGTTGGAACTTAAGGTGTCACAGATACTCTTCCCCCTCTCTCTCTCTTCCCCTCCCTCTGGTCAGTTCACTGACAGTACTACAATTAAACATTGTATCGCAATGTGAATTCATGTCAAAGACCACTCCTTGGGAATGGGCGTTGTCTCTTTCTTCTCATTTAAGAATTAGAATTTATGTAAAGGATAGCTCTCATCACTCCAGTTTTTCCTTTTTAATGGTATATCCGATTCGAATTTAATCAGAAACAAGGTGACTTGTCTTGGCTGGACTAGAAAGTGCTCAATAAATGACAGCTGCAGTGATTAAGACTCCCTGGTTTGGTTTGAATTTTTGAACATAAAGACTGAAGGGTAGAGCACATAGTTTACAGTCAGGTTTGAGGCCCTCAGTTAAGCGTCCCACTCTCCATGGCACCTCCCCAACCTCAGATAGACACAGGTTGAAGTCCTGTGGGTTATTTAGAAATATTAGAAATAACAAATCAGTGGAGGAGCTCTATGTTTATTCAAATGTAACATATCTTGAGTCTCCCTGTGAAAGATAACTTTTCCTCTAAGTCAAATAAATAAGACCTGAGCAAGCATCCATTAAGGATAGTATAAAATCTAAATGATTTATAACCGGCAAACTTTAATGTGATCCTTTTTAGACTTTAACTTTTATAATACCTTCCCATATTAAGACTTTTTCAGAGGTGTTTTAAGTGAGATTGTTGTTTTTATCTTATTTCAGGACGAGAATGGGCCAACAACCCAAGGTATTCCGGTGTCATTCAGCCTTCCAGTTTCTCCAAATCCTCACCATGGGGGGGCGGCAGAGCTCAAGAAAAGCCGTCTTTTGGTCAGAACCCATTTACTTCTAACTCTGATGAGCAGAAAGATGAAAAGAAAATTCTGTAAGTGAAAGCCTTGAAAGATATTTTCTACCCCTTTGGGGTTTTTTGTTTGTTTGTTTGTTTTTCAAAAACATCTATAATGGGAAATGCAGTTAGGACAGAGAAGGAACCACTGTGACGATAAAAGTTGGAAATGATCACTCTGGACAAGAACTAGGTGCTGAAAGAAGGTAAATGTGCTTGATACCCTATCCATAATAGCATTGCAAACTATGGTATCTAAAAAGTAAAGAGGGAGGAGGAAAATGGGAGATAAAGAGGGAAAGAAAAATGTGTCTGCCATTCAGTCAGTCATGTTGGGGGGAACTAGGGAAATTAGTGGCAGGAAATGTACACTGGTGAAAGGATGAGTATTGGAACATTGTATGACTGAAACTCAATCATGAGCAACTTTTTAATTATCTCATAGTGATTCGGTAATGTTTTTTAAAAAGCATCTATCATGTTTTATATTATTAAAGAATCAGTATAAGCAGAAAGATCCTATCTCTCTTAGATAATATTTTATATATATGATGTTGGATAATTATATATCTAATATATAATACATTTATATATAATGTTATATATAATTATATATATTATCTATATAATGTTGGACATTATATATAATGTCAATATTTTATATATGTAATGTTGGATTTTATTTTTTTTTTAAATACACCATCTGGACTGGAGAAATAAGGAGTTTGCCTTGCAGGCAGCCAACCTGGGATGAACCTGGGTTCAATTCCCAGCATCCCATATGGTCCCCCAAGCCTGCCAGGAGCAATTTCTGAGCACAGAGCCAGGAGTAACCCCTGAGCACCACCAGGTATGACCCAAAAACAAAGTAAAACAAAAATACGTCAGCCAGCTATTTCATTGCAGTTCCTTTCTAGAGCTAATTATGCTTTTCCCAGTATTTTTATAATACAATATTATTATCTCAGGCAGTTTTCCTGATTTTTGTTATTGATTGTGAGTTCTTTACAAAGTATGAGATAATTTAAAGCAGTTTTTTTTTTATCTTGACGTTCATTATAGAATCTGTAGTTTTCATTCTGAAATCCAGTTATCTCATTCATCATTTCAATTTCATTCAGTACTATAGAGTAGAGTATGACATTTTGAGAACATTAATAGTAGTATTGTAATTGGTGCCAAAGCAGTGCCTAACTGTAATTGTTCTCACAGCTCTGTGCTCAGGACTTTTTTTTGTTTGTTTTTGGGCCACATCCAGTGACACTCAGGGTTTACTCCTGGCTATGTGCTCAGAAATCATGGCTCCTGACTTGGTGGACCATATGGAACTCGGGGGATCAAACCGAGGTCCATCCTGGGTCAGCTGCGTGCAAGGCAGTACCCTACTGCTGTGCTATCGCTCCAGCCCCTGAGCTCAGAACTTATTAAATTTTTATTCCTATAACTAAAATATAAACATTGCTAAACTATTGGTAAATATTTTTACCTCTGTATCATATGCATCCTATTCTTTAGAAAAGGTAAATAAGGACCAGGGACATGGCTCAGTTGGTAGGAAGCATACAATAAGCCTCACTTAGCCTCACTTCTGTGAAACCTTGGGTTTGATCTCATCATAGCCCCCAAAATAGAGAAAACAACAAAAAAAGAAATACACTCTCATTTCTATATTTGAGATTGTTGTAAAAATCCTAAATGTGGGGCCGGGCGGTGGCGCTGGTGGTAAGGTGCCTGCCTTGCCTGCACTAACCTAAGACGGACCTTGGTTCAATCCCCGGTTCCCCATATGGTCCCCCATGCCTGCCAGGAGCAACTTCTAAGCGAATAGCCAGGAGTAACTCCTGAGCGTCACTGGGTGTGGCCCAAAAACCAAAAAAAAAAAAAAAAATCCTAAATGTATGCAATATTTTCTATGATAGCTATCATTTTTATTAATTATATCATTTTGGAAGAGGGAGATGTCTCATTTAGAGCCAGTCTATCCATGGCTTTGCCAACATAATAATAACTCTAGGCATGTGTCTGATTCCCTTTTTGCAAAATATGAGAATTTGACGGGGGCCGGAGATGCCATGGAGGTAGGGCATTTGCCTTGTATGCAGAAGGACGGTGGTTCGAATCCCATCATCCATATGGTCCCCCGAGCCTTCCAGGAGCGATTTCTGAGCATAGAGCCAGGAGTAACCCCTGAGCACTGCCGGGTGTGACCCAAAAACCAAAATATATATATGAGAATTTGACAATTATCTCTTAAATCCTACCCAGTTAAGATTTTTTAATGGTTCTACATTTACATGGTACTTTCTTTCCCAAATATTTGATTTAATGAACAAAGGAAGATTCAAATTAGTATTGGGTCCTTTAGCCTTATATATTTAATATACTTTTTAATACTTTAATATACTTTTTAATAGTTTTTAATACTCTCAAATGATTCTGTGTATAGAAAGCAAAAAATTAGGAACTTCTTTGATGTTATACTATCTGTAGTCATGAAATGCTTTTTTTTTTTTTGGTTTTTGGTTTTTGGGTCACACCCGGCAGCGCTCAGGGGTTATTCCTGGCTCTACGCTCAGAAATAGCTCCTGGCAGGCGCGGGGAACCATATGGGATGCCAGAATTTGAACCACTGTCCTTCTGCATGGAAGGCAAATGCCTTACCTCCCTGCTATAAGCTCCTATGAGTTTAAATAACATTCTTCAGTTGCATAGGAGATGGCTCAAAGGGCGGGATACTTATGGAAGTTTCTGATTCTATCCAAAATACTTCATCAAGAATAATCCCTGAGTTCTACTAAAAATGACCAGCATTCTTCAGAAAATGTAATGCAGGTAAGGTGCTTATCCTGCACATGGCTGACCCAGATTTATTTCCCGAACCCTATGGTACCTTGAGCATTGTCAAGAGTGATCCCTGAGCATAGAGCTAGAGTAAATCCTGAGTGCTGCCTAATGACTCAAAAAAGCAAAATACAAACAAAAAATTTCTTTTTATTAATGAAAATTTTAAGTGCTAGATTGACAAGTAGATGAAAAATATCCTTTTTCTCCCCCAGGGAAGGAATTATAAAAGATATGGAAATTTGGGAATCATCAGGGCAGTGGATGTTTTCAGTTTACTCACCAATGAAAAAGAAACCTAATATTTCAGGTAACTGAGAAATTAATGTTTTTTAAGTGTTGTAAAA
>PVKC010032845.1:0-14134 GCA_004027635.1 Crocidura indochinensis
TCCTTCCTTCCTTCCTTCCTTCCTTCCTTCCTTCCTTCCTTCCTTCCTTCCTTCCTTCCTTCCTTCCTCCTATTACATTCCTTTTCCCTCCATTACTTACTTATAACTAATTTATGAGCATCTACTATGTCCTGAGATCTCCTGAAGTCTGTGGATTGAGGCAATGAACTGGAAAATTAAAGATATCTTTATGAGAGAACTCTTTTTTTTATTTTTTATTTATTTTTTTGTTTTTTTGGGTCACACCCGGCAGTGCTCAGGGGTTACTCCTGGCTCCATGCTCAGAAATCGCTCCTGGCAGGCACGGGGGACCATATGGGGCACCAGGATTCGAACCGATGACCTTTTGCATGAAAGGCAAACGCCTTACCTCCATGCTATCTCCCGGGCCCCGAGAGAACTCTTTATAACTCTTTATAAGAGAAACTCTCAGCCCAGGTATGTCTCCATATGTGCCAAGAAATGACAGAGCTCAGAGAATTAATCTCACCCAAAGATATTATGAAGAGTAATATGTCAGGAAGGGTAGTAACTGAACCCACTGAATCACAGACCTTTGTCCTGTACCCCAGGGGGAACAATAGATGGAGATTAGCAGCAGAAACCAGGAATCACTGACCTGCCTGACCTCCCAACACACAACAAGCAATTATCAGTTGCTAGGCACCACAGTCTCTCTCTTTTATTTTACCTACCTGGGTCCTCCCTAAATTTAGGTGTGGTTAGTAAATGAGTGAGATCAGATTGGGAAATGGGAAGGGATCTGTGGATCAAGTGTTGGATTCCTGGATTCTGATCCTGACTTTCAGAGCCAGTTTCATCCTGTGAACGAAGAGAGTGAACTCCTCAAGATCTAGAGTATGAGAATGACTCAAGCAGGATGGATGTGCCTCAGTTTACCTGGCAGTGATCTAGAATTTCCAGTATTTAAATTCTTCTGTTTGCCTGGCATCCCAGGGAGACCGAAGCAATAGGCTGAAGAGAGATGACTTCACTCACTGCTTCCAATTGAATCAGACTGAGTCAAGATCAGAGCATGCTCTGCAGTGACTATGCTGGCCCATGGGCCTCCTCCCTCACTGACCATGATGACAACCTCTCATTTTTATCATTCCTTTACTCTTCACTCTGAAAATATTTGCTGAATGCTGTGAGCTGTATGCTATAACTTGATTAATACCACGATGGAAAATTCAAGACTTTTCTTCCCAAAGAGCTCTTGGTCTTCTCACTCTTCCATAAAAGTAGTTTTAGGGACTGGAAAGATAGGACTGTGAGGGAGGCACTTGCTTGCCTTGCATGTAGCCGACACAAGTTCTAACTCCAGCACCAAGGATCTTGAGCCATGTCAGGAGTGATACCTGAGCACAGAGAGAGGAGTAATCCTTGTGCACTGCTGGGTGTATCCTTAAAACAATAACAAAAATGATTTTCAGGAAGCTTCCAAAGAGTTTTGACATGTGGCAGTCTTCGGGATATCCCCAGAATTATGATCATTCACAGTGGAATGTGGGGGTGTTGAGAACTCAGCAGGTGAAGTTGGTCATGAGCACAATATGGCAGGTAGCCTGCCAAAGAGGTACCTGGGAGATAGTGATGAAGTTGAGTCAGGAGGTTTTCTCAGAGGATGCTAATAATTTGGGTGGATATGCTGAGGAAGAAGATGTCTAAATTGTGGTGCTAAAGAACCTAGGGTTTGGGGGCCAGAGAGATAGCTTGGAGATAAGGCCTTTCATGCAGAAGGCCATTGGTTCAAATCCCGGCATCCCATATGGTCCCCTGAGCCTGCCAGGAACAATTTCTGAGCATGGAGCCAGGAGTAACCCCTGAGCGCTGCTGGGTGGGACTCAAAAACCAATAAATAAATAGATAAATAAATAAATAAATAAATAAAAAAGAAAGAACCTAGGGTCTGTTTGGAGGAACATGGAATATTGTTTTCTCACGTGGAGGTATTAGTGAGTCACAGAAATTTAAAAAGCGGCTTAGGTGAACATTTTAGAGATTTGGAGAGGGTTTGAGGAAAGAAGCAGATTGGAATGAAGAAATAGAGATGTATTGCTGATGTGAATTGGAAGAGGGTAAAGCTGAGCTGATCATCAATCTTGGGTGTTATGATCTTGCAGAAGGAAGTGGGGTGCTTGTCAAGGATGGTTGGGAACTTCCAACATATTAGTTGCTTCTAAATGCAGGATGTAATTTATGTTCTCAGATGATTAGATACAGAGGACAGAGAATGCCAGGTGAAAATGAGGCTTGCTTCTTCTGGACTGACAGGATTCCTTCTGAGATTGTGATGAAGTCATATACTGGAGGTTATAAATTGGAGCAACTCCAACCTGTAACCTCATTGCCAGAATACATGGCTGTCTTTCTTCTTTGTTCTAAGTGAGATTTACATTCTACTTCATTGCTATTACTTTTTTTAAGTTTTCCCAA
Source organism: Crocidura indochinensis (assembly GCA_004027635.1). Taxonomy (NCBI): domain Eukaryota; kingdom Metazoa; phylum Chordata; class Mammalia; order Eulipotyphla; family Soricidae; genus Crocidura; species Crocidura indochinensis. The sequence continues at coordinate 2,440 of PVKC010032845.1, forward strand.
AAAATCACCAGCACTGTAAGATAGAATGGCATGATTTAAGAGAACTGTATTTGCAATTCCTTTCTCTTTCCTACTTATCTATACATGCATTCCTTTTTTATTTTCTTCTCTCTTTTCTTCCTTTCCCCTTTCTTTCAGATTTATCATGGTCACCACGAACACAAGTCAGGAGCCACGCTTCAGGTTTATAAGTCATGTTGAATTTCTTATGTCCTGGGTATGAACAGAATCAGTTTTGAGCTCTCAAGAGAAAGATGTTGAATTTTGGGGGAAAGTATCTTTTCCCCCAAAACATGGAGAAAGACCTGTCTTTGGAGTAATACTATTAATTTGAGAAATGCTGTTTGAACTACAGAGTGTGTAAGGTGGTGTCTGTTACATATGAAAGCATTTCCTTAAAATTATTATCTCTTCCTATTTACCCACTTACATCCTTCCAGGTGGGGGACGCTGTGGAGAGTCTAATAAATAGTTTGGGAGCGAGATGCTGGGGTCTTTTGAGGAATTTTAACTAGCTGGCTTGAGGATTTTTGGAGCTGGTGGTAGGCTAACAAAGGACTTTACATCTGCCCTTCTTGCCCCTTTTATCCTCCTATCTGTATGGATTATTTGCCACGGATAAATATCATCAATATCTTTTTCCCCTCCAAGGGGATAGGGGAATAGCAATCAATTTCTCATTCTGAGAGCTCTTTGAGGATCAACAGCAAATGGCGCCTGAACAGGGACCTGAACCCTGGGTTCCTAGAAATAAAAAGATTAAAAGCTTAGGAGCCACACATGGTGACAAGGGCCTGAATAAAGTTCATGTCTCCTGAAACCTGACTGCCTGTGCATCATTTCCTCGCCACCACCTTGATACCACTGGCTGGAGGAGATTACAGGCTCCTGGCTTGGGCTGGCAGAGAAAAGCCTCTCCATCCATCCATCCCATCACCATCCACCTCCATCCAGGACTCTATAATTGATATTTAATTCAACAGTGTCCAATAGAGAGGAGTGTCCTGAAGAGGAGAAGTCACCAATCTCTGTCTTTAGCTGGGGTTAAGGCTGTGAATCAAAAAGTATCTCTGTCCTCCGGCACCAAATTTGGCCTTATTTGGATCAAGGTGACCCCTTTCCTTCAGTTCACTTCATTCTCACCACCCATTCATTCCACTATCCACTCCATCCAAGGCACCCATGTTTCCCCAGCTTTGTACAATCAATAGAAGGATAAAATAAAGTTATGGATTCTGAGGCAATTATCATCTTGCTTTTAAATGCCATCTGCATATAGTGTGGGGCGAAAGTATATGAAAGGAGGATCCTTGAAATCAGAGGATGGGTAAGTGGGAGTCAAGCAATAGAAAGATGGAAAAGTGTGAACACCCCAGGAATGAACTGTGTTTGGGACTTGTAATGTCAAACATAGTTCCAGCTGTGAAGGAGCTCAAAACATGTGCAAAACTGAATAAAATATTAACTGTTAGCTTTGAAAATCATGCTCTGACTAATACAGGGTATGTAATAAGTGTGTGAGCACACACACAAAATACACACATGTTGAGGAACTCAACATGTATTGAGTTGCTGGAGGGTCATTTCTGTCAATATTCAAGAAGCCATGTGGTAGTAGGGATAGAATCCAGGTCTCCTAAGCTATGGTCGAAAGCTTATCACAAAGAGTGGAAAGTGCAGTTAGAGTAGAGAAGGGTCTTATATGAAAGAGACATTCATGGTACTCCTTAATTCATAGTAGTATAAAGGACAATGTCAAAAACAAAATGGGAGTGTGAGAGAATAAAGTAAAATACCTGTCCCAGAGGAGGGTGGGTGGGAGGGAAGAAAGGCATAAGGGAGGGTGATAGAAAAACTATTGACATTGGTGGTGGGAAATGCACACTGGTGAAGGCTGTAATACATTGTATGCCTATACCTCAATCATGAACAATTTTATCTGTAAAGTACGGTATTATGAATAACCTTGTAACCACAGTGTTTAAATAAAAATATATTAAAAAACAAAGAATCTAGTTCTCCTCTCTGCTAAGTATGAAGATAGACCTTTGCGCTAGCTCTGCAGTTCCTGCTAAATATTTTATTATCTAAGTAATATATAGTTATTGCAGGAAAATTAGAAATTAGTTGAATGAAAAGATGAAAATTCCCCTAAATGTTGAAGTCAACACTAAAATGTTAATATTTAATAAGATCCACCTAGACATATTTGATTATTTTCATTTTATAAATAAATAAATGTATTTTTATATTTTGTATAGTATTAATACTTGTGTCTCTCTCTGCCTAACAATAACAATTACATAAGCTGAAAATGCTTGGGCCATTCACCAGTGGCATCAAAGCCCCATTGAACTTTTTAGAGACTTTTCCCCTTTATACTCAATATTAGGACTGGATTAGTACTTTAGTTCTAATATGATTTAAGATGCCAACAATCCAAATAGGAAACTTGCAAAACATAGAAGTTTTTTTTTATTTTCAGGACATGAAAAGAGAATGAAAGAAGTGAGAAAGAAATTGATAGATAGATAGATTAGGAGATTAAGGTTTTATTTTTTGCGATTAAGGAATTTCATTGTGAGGTTTCACACTTCATTTGAGAATTTAAATCAATAGAAATTTAGAGTGTAATTGGAGCCAGAGCAATGATACAGTGGGTAGGGTACTTGCTTGCCAGGTTCAATCCCTGGTACCCATATGGAGGACCCATATGGTCCTTCAAAACTGATCCTTGAGCACAGAGCCAGAAATAAGCCCTGAGCACTACTGGATATGGACCAAAACCAAAAAAGAAACAAAGAAAGTAATAAGAAAGGAAGGAAGGAAGGAATGAAAGAAGGTAGTTAGGAAGGAAGGAAGGAAGAAAAAGAAAGGAAGAATGAATGAATGGAAGGAAGGAAGGAAGAAAAAGAGAAAGGAAAATAGATAAAGAAAGAAAAGAAATTTAGAGTTTGAGAGGAAAGGTAAAATAATAAGGCAAAAAACAAGTCAATTCTAACTGGTCTGTTGGATAAATTAACCAGGATGTCTAAAACAAAGAAGACAAAATGTATGTATGACTGGCCTTGTGTCTATTTGAGATTGTTTCATTGATGTGGATCTCCTCTGATATGGATGTCTCAACAATCAAGCTGTTACAGTTTTAAATTATTTTATCATTGTAGCTAAGGTAACATGCTTATAATAGTGTTAACATTTATAGCATTGATGCAGTTACTACACCTCCATCAAAGTACCAATACCCTTCATAAGTGTCCTGGCTTTACTTCTAGTTCCTTCTAGTCTCCTGGTCTACCCTAGTTGCTTCTACTTCTGTTACTTCTACTTCACACCAGGGAGACAACACCTTATCGCCATTTTGATTTTCATTTGCCTGATAGTAACTGACAATGAACACTTTTGCATATGCCTACCACCTGTCAGTCTAAATATATATCCCCTTCAGGATAGTACCTGTTCATCTCTTCTATCCATTTTTTGATGGAATTATTGGTAGCATTTTTGTTGGTGTGCTTTGTGTGTGCTTACATATTATGGCTATAATCCTACATCTGATATATCATGTGTTCAACTGTAAAGTATAATGCAGGCACTTGGATTACATGCATAAACTCAACTACCAGTATTTACATTCAAAATAAATGGAAGGGTTGGCTCGATAACGCAGAAGTAGGGCATTTGCCTTGCATGTAGCTGACCCAGGATGGACCTCGGTTCAATCCCAGGCATCCCATATGGTTCCCCCTGAGCGTCACCAGGTGTAGCCTAAAAACAAAAAACAAAACAAAACAATAAAACAAATGGAATCAAATAGTATTTTTAAGCTGTTGAAACTTGCTGTCTATATATATATATAGATATATATATATCTTTATTTAAGCACTATGATTACAAGCATGTTTGTAGTTGGGTTTCAGTCATAAACAGAATGCCCCCCTTCACCAGCGAAACATTACTGTCTTATATATTTTCTTCTATTTACTTTACTTAGACTTTGGTCCATGATCTAAGTAAGCTTTCATAGTTTATTAAAATGACCCATGTCCAGTGGGCAGGCAACTCTCCTGGGCAGTTATGTCACTTATAATCTTGACTTGCTCCTACCTAATTCTCTTTAGCTCCTCAATGCAATTTCAGAAACTAACACAACTCCTTGCCAAAGACATTCCACCCATGATGTCAAACAGGGGAAACTAAACATCTGCGAGGATGTAGATCAACTTTGCAGAGCAAGTCATGTGTTTTGTCCTCATTAAGACAGAGGTGTGAAAATTGCTCTAGGTGACAATTGCCTGCCCTCCTGCAACTAGCCCCTCCTGGTACTTTGTCTGGTGCCATCTGTGCACTCAGAATCCAGCTATCCAACTTCTTCAGCTGGGTAAACAAAGAGTCAGAGTGTTTTTGGAAGCCTTTTTGGCTATTTTTATTTCTCTGAGTCCTCCATGTTTATTTATTTATTTATTCTCCAGAATAAGTCTCTAGGAGGATAAGCCTTTCTCTGGTTACTCACTTCAGAATTTCCTGGAACATCTGGCCTTGGACTCCAGCTTAGAAACACAACCCGCCTCCATAAGGAGAGATTATGGTTGACAAGAGCCCCTGGAGGCAGAACATTCCAGACGTGAGCTGCAGGGGAAGGCTGATCTGCTCTGGCAGCAACTGCACATGTGGCTATTTCAGGAAATGCTACCCTCACCTAGGTGTCTCAGACATCTCTGTGAGTCAGTCTCTGCTGCCCCTGCCTTCACCCACTGCTCTGGTGTTCATTTCTTGGCAGCAATGGTGTCCAGAGAGATGGCTCGTGGCTTAATGCCAGAATTTCTAGATACTAGAATTCCAATCAGCATTACAAAAGACTCATTTTTAGGCAAAATTGTACTACCTTTACAAAAAAAAAGGAATATTTATGACCTGTCTATGTATATTTTTCTTGAGATGTATTTAACTTGTAGAATTGCATAAATTTATAGTCTACAGCACATTAATTTAATGCCTTCCATATTGCAAAGTGATTATTATCTTAGGCAGCTAACACTTCAATCATATTACATAACTATAATTTCTCCTTTGTAGCCTAGGATATTTAATATTTTAATTTGGGGGCATTTAAATGCATAGAATGCTATATTTTGATGGTAACTCCTGTGTTATATTATTTATTCATTTATATTATTAATGTATTTATTTTCTACTTAAAATTTTTAACCCTTTGTGAATTTTTCTAATTGGTTTCACTCCTTTGCCACTTTGATTATTGGTTCTTCTATAAAGTTTTGGATTTTTTTTATATTTCATATATAAGTAAGTTCATCTAGCCTTTGTACTTTTCAGTAATTACCTCATAGTATCATCTATGTTGTCACCAATGGCAGGATTTTCTCCTTTTGCATGACTAAATAATTTATCATGGTATTTGGATGACTGTATTACATTAGTACTGTTTGGGTGGGATGGGGCCATATTTGCCTATTCTCGGGGATTATTTCTGGTTCTGTGTTTAGGGAACCTTATGTGATTCTGAGAATCAAATCAGGGTCAGATGCATGTAATGCAAGTTTCTATATGTCTATTGGGGAGAGGGGGAAGACATGCAAAGCAATCCCAGACCATCTATACCAGGGGTCCTCAAACTTTTTAAACAGGGGGCCAGTTCACTGTCCCTCAGATTGTTGGAGGCCGGACTATAGTAAAAACAAAAACTACGAACAAATTCCTATGCGCACTGCATATATCTTACTTTGAAGTGAAGAAACAAAAACGGAACAAATACAGTATGTGGCCCGTGGGGAGTAGTTTGAAGACCCCTGAATAGCTCTGTCTCTTTGTAATTTTTAACTTATCTACTACCACTTCTCTGACATATAGCAAAGAAACTGGACTTAAGAATAATGTTTTTGAGGTGTAGATTCCAAAGTGCAGGGGTTAAAATATTTCACTGAACTTGCCTTAGACTCATCATTTTATTTCTATGAACATTAATAATAAGCTATGTATATCCATGGATTTAATTTTGAAGATTCAAATCAACAAATTAAAAATGTTATGAATAGGAAATATAACAGAAAACTTTGTCTTACTGAACAGAGGTATAAGTAGTGTGTTGACAACTAAAATAGCTCTTAAATGGTGACAATCAAGGCTTTCACATTCTATGGAATTTGTCAAGCTCTCATCTAGGAAATATAGATTAAATCCCAAGAAATATGGATTAAATTCATAGGGCCAAAGAGGAGCTAGAGTATGCTCAAGAAATAGCCTAATATCTCAAGGAAACCATACAATTCTCTGAAATAGGGCCTATTATCTTCCCCATTGTATGTTTGAGGAAGAAGTTTCTGAATGGTCAGAGTATAAGGAGCTGGGATTAGCTCTGGCAGTATCACTGTTTAGATTTACTTCGTTGTTTCCTCCCTGAGTCTCTAATTTATCAACTCTGTCCTGAGAAACTCAGCAATATGAGCTGCAATTCTAAACGCCAGTAAAAATAATTTTAACAACTTTGACTCATTTTAAAATAACTGGATCACGTTCTGATCGGAGTTAGTTTTTAAATCGAGGGTTTAAAACTAAATTTGCTATTCCCATTGCTGCTATAGTAAATCACCACAGAGTACAGTCTCACATTCTTTTGTGATTCTATGAGTCAGAATTCTGACACAGCACTTACTAGGATAACACCATGGTGTTGGTAGGTCTCCTTCATGAGGGTCTAAAAAATGTTTTTTCAATCCTTTTACACTTGAAAATTGACACTTATCCTGCATACTTGTCCACAAACCGGAAGTTTATAACCTTGGTGGTTGATGAATGACTTTCAACTTTTTGACACCTGGGGATCAGTGATGATCTTAGGGTACTTGACCTACCATTTTCTTGTTTTCAGACTCCATGGCATGTTCACATCCTTAGTTCATGGTCACTTTCGAAGTTCATCACTCTGATCTTGCTTCCTTGTTCTGACTCGTCTCCCTCTGAGAAGGACCCCTGTGATTCCATTGGATCCATCTGGATGATTTTAGGCAATTTTCCCAACTCAATGTCCTTACTTTTTATCACATTTACATGACCATTTTGTGAAAACATTTTTCTCCAGTAATAAACAGTACATAATAACATAAACAATAAAGCTATGTTCTCAGTATTAAATTTCAAATTGATATATAATGGATGATAGAAGATTTAGAAAATGCTTCCATGTCTCCAAATGGTGGGGGAGGGTCCTAAGCCTGGGTCTCTCAGTGTGAGTCTGATCAAGAAAAGAAATTAGAGGAAAGTCAGTCAGGAAACAAATGCTTTGAAAGCCATCTAATTCTTTTCTGCCCAGATTTTGAGGTATTCAGATGACCTAATAAGAACATTTGGTTTTGTTCATCAAAACCTGAGGATATGCAATTCCCTCTTATCCATTCTTTATTCTCCGAGGAATAAAAACTATGCTCCTCAGGCCAATATTTGGTTCTCACATTTATCTTTGTAAATTGATGCTATCAATCTTGTGTGGGCTAGTGATCTTGACTCAGCACCTCAAGGACTGACGAATAAAAAGGTAAGGGTAAGGTTGAATTTCTGGTCAAGGAACTGTCATCAAGTCATTGCTATTCTGGTTGGATTCCTGAAGGAAACTAGTTCAGCATGGTGACACATAGAAAGCCATCCACATATTTTAGACACAGGACTCCGTTCCTGGTTATCTTAGTACTGCACCTGTAGAGATAACCTGCAACTTTTGTCAACATGCATTTCTGACAATGATACATAGTGTTTATTACTATTTTCACTCTAACCTAAATGTGACAGTGAACAGCAAATTACAGAAAATAAGCTTTCTCAGAAACATCAAAAGGAGAAATGAAACAATCAAAAGATGGAATGTTATACTTGGAAGACAGACGATAGATCAATTTGAATTTCAACTTAGTTCTGTTGGAGACAAGCTTTTTATATTTACCATATAAGTTCCATCATATATAAAGTAAGGGACATGGGTTAAATTAGTGGTTTTTAATCAGATGGCAGGTTGAATTGGCCAATTAATATCTGGAAAACATCTATGCTCAGGTCTCACTGAAGTGCAAATAATTGCTTATGAACTACAGTACTTCTCAATTAGCTTATCATTGCATGAAAAGGCTGGAATTTGTCAATGAAAATTTGAGACTTATTGGAGATACTCATTCGAATTCCTGACTAACAGTAAATTCAACTCAAATTCAAAGTTGATTCCCTATAGGTTACAAAAAAGCACTAACCTACATTTGTTTAGGAATTTTGGAACTCCAAGATCTTACCATGTGTCACTTATCTAATTGTGGGCCCAGATGATTATAAAAGGACAAGATATTGTTCCTTAAAATACACCATGCTCTTGTATAAATTACGCAACCCCTTTAACTTCTATTGAGCTATTATTATTCAGAAGTCCAGAGCCTATGTTATGCATACTTTTTTTTGTATTTCTTAATGTGGATAGTGGGGTATAGATGAATTTTTGAGGCACAGATTTCTTGTAGCCAAGTCACAAACCTCCTTGACTTCTTCCCCTATTATCTTTATTTAAGCCTGCCTGCTCCTGTGTGTTGGTATTTGGAAATGGTACGAAAAACGTCACTATGTTCATTGTATTTTCACTGTTGTCAAATGGTATTTCATCAGCTATTGGAATTGAATTAATTTAAAAGCACATGATTTTCTGAATTAAGCTACTTTCCCCATATGATAAACTTGTTCAAGTCGCTCCTGGCTTGGGGGACCATATGGGAAACCGGGGGATCAAACCGCGGTCCGTCCTAGGCTAGCACAGGCAAGGCAGGCACCTTACCTCCAGCGCTACCTCCCCTGCCCCTCTTTCTTTTTCTTTTTAAGCTAGCATTTTAAGTTGAGTTCCAAACAGTTATAAATATTTTGTATATTCTTATTTAGTAGACTAGGGATTGAAACTGATTATCTCTTTCTCTCTCTCTCTCCCCCCCCCTCTCTCTCTGTTTCTGTCTCTGTCTTTCTCTCTTTTTCTGGTTTGGTTTTGGGCCACACCAGGTGATGTTCAGGGATTACTCCAGGCTCTGTGCTCAGAAATAGCTCCTGGTTTGGGGGACCATATGAGACACCAGGGATCAAACCAAGGTCCATCCTGGGTCAGACAAGTGCAAGGCACAAGTCCTACTGCTGCGCTATAACTCTGGCCAATGACCCTCTCTTTTTTTGATGATTAAATAACTTGAATTTTCAGAACTGTGAAGATATGCTGGGCAGTATCTTTCCAGAAGCTGTGTTATAATTAAGTCACATGCTTTTCATTGCAATCCATTAGAATGCATTATAGTATGTTTGTTTCCTCCATTTATTCCCTCCCAATGTAATTCTCATTGTCAACATGACATATTCAGGTTAAAAAATTTTTGTGCTGGCATTTTGCTGACTTTTCTGAGAAATTGATTCCCTTTGGAATATTACTTGTAGGGAAAAACAACTCTGAACTTCATCATGGGCTTAAAAAAGCTATTATTTTCCTCCAAAGAAAATTTATACAAAAGACTATTTCTGCAAAAAAAATGTCTTCCCAGGTCTTTTTGCAATGATGGACAAATTAATGCTTCACCTTTGGCTTATGCCATTTGTGTTCTGTTCTCCTCCACTCTCATGGTCCCTGCTACCTCCCCTTGGACAGAACAAATGTGTCTTTTTTGAGGGCACAGGTGGAATTCTTTACTCAACTTTTCTGTCTCTTTAGAGGGCTTGTTAATGCTGAATCAGTGCTATTTGACAGTCCTTTGCTAGGTCACATTCAGGTTAGGAGACAAGCCTAACTACCCACACGTCAGCATCTGACCTGCCTAAAATAACATCATTGAGATATCAAGCATTCTTAAACCCCAATTGTGTTTCCTTTTTTTTTAATTTTTATTTAAACAACTTGATTAAATACATGATTTTGTTGGTTTTCAGTCATGTAAAGAACACCACCCATCACCAGTGCAACATTCCCATCACCAATGTCCCAAATCTCCTTCCTCCCTACCCAACCCCTGCCTGTACTCTAGACAGGCTCTCCATTTCCCTCATACATTCTCATTATTAGGACAGTTCAAAATGTAGTTATTTCTCTAACTGAACTCATCACTCTTTGTGGTGAGCTTCATGAGGTGAGCTGGAACTTCCAGTTCTTTTCTGTTTTGTGTCTGAAAATTATTATTGCAAGAATGTCTTTCATTTTTCTTAAAACCCATAGATGAGTGAGACCATTCTGTCTTTCTCTCTCTCTCTGACTTATTTCACTCAGCATAATAGATTCCACGTACATCCATGTATAGGAAAATTTCATGACTTCATCTCTCCTGACAGCTGCATAATATTCCATTGTGTATATTGTGTTTCCTTTCTTTAAGAAAGAAAATATTACATGAGATCATGGCTTTTGGATATCAACTCCTTTTTTAAAAATAGCCATTTTCATTTCTTGGTTGTGATATTCTCCCTCTATTTTCTATAACAGAGAGATATTCCTATAACAAAAAAATCTAACCCTTCTTATCATCCCAGAGGCCAAGAAGAGTATGAACCCAGCTCTGGAAATAGGGGACATAGCAGAGCTGCCCGTGAGGCTGATAGGTGGCACATGCAATCAGTATAACTCTGTCACTGTCCTAGAAGCCTACAATTCTTAGGGGCACTTCCAGTGTATTCATACTTGAGATGCTTATGGAGGGAGGAATTGGGTTCCCCATCCCTATGATGTGAGGGGAGGATAGTTATTTGGGCTCCTTGTGAAAGATGTTATAGGCATCCTGCGCATGAACCTCCTGATGCCTGATCTGTGGGGAACCCCTATAAAAGGCAAGCACTTCTGATAGCATCCATATCCACTGCCTTCTTGGTGATCTGTTCCAGTGTTTGGATCAGGTAAATTCATCCTGGATAGCAGAAGGAACTCTTGATGCTCGTATTTGGGGCAGGGAGAAGTCTAGGCTGGGTGGATGTTAAGGACCGCCATGATTTGGGACATTGGTGATGGGAGTGTTGCACTGATGAAGGGGGGGATGTTCTTTACATGACCAAAACCCAACTACAATCATATTTGTAATCAAGGTGTTTAAAGATATTTAAAAAAAAGGACTGCCATGATGAAAGAATGGGAGGAAAGAGGATCTGGAAGGGATGGTTCTGGTGACAGGTAGAGAAAAGAGGGGAGGGAAAGAAAGACTTGTGTCTGTTTGAAGTCATGGGAATCCATTAGAAATAAGGAATCCCCAGGTCAAAATCTTGTGTTTGTTTCACGCAACTGATTTGGGGAAATTTATATTAATATATCTGATACTCATAAGAATGAGATCTTGTGAATATATAGTTTGACTATTAATGGAAGGGCATTATTTGGGTTAGTTGGATTTACATGTTTTGTTTTTAACTTTCAGCCTTCTTCAGCTTCAGACACGATGTCTTGCCAGCAGAGCCAGCAACAGTGCCAGCCCCCTCCCAAATGTACCCCCAAGTGTCCTCCCAAGGGCAAGACCCCGAAATGCCCCCCCAAATGCCCTCCTACATCCTCCTGCTGTAGCTCTGGAGGTGGGGGTTGCTGCAGTTCTGGGTGTGGGAGCTGCTGCAGTTCTGGGGGTGGGGGCTGCCATTTGGGTCACAAGCTCCGAAGATCTCTCCGTCGCAGACACCAGAGCTCTGGGGGCTCCAACTGTTGTCACAG